>JAUUDZ010197010.1:0-30493 GCA_032361705.1 Panulirus versicolor | reverse complement strand
TCTCTCTCTCTCTCTCTCTCTCTCTCTCTCTCATGTAGCGTTCGTGACTTTTTTTCTCTCTCAATTTTACCTCAGCAAAGTCATTGGTGTGTTTATAGCCAATCAAGGACGATGCAACATTAGCGAGTGAGCAACAAATTTATATGAGAGAACAAGTGAGCTGGTGATCACTATGATCTACTTATATGATGAGGTTAGGAGGCGTCCGGGTAGTTTCACAGTTCACATGATACGTCCAAACCCTCTCACCAGAGCCAGGTCGAGGCATCTATGATAATAATAGGTAATGCCTTTACTGGTATACCAGCAACTTCATCGTTCTGTAAATCATACTTTTGGTCCTGATACATCAATACACTGGATAGATACAGTAGAGCTGAGGTTGAACGGCTGTACAAATCCACAAGAGAAAATAAGAAGAAATGTTTATTTAAAAGGTCTAGCCTGCATTATGCGGCTACTCGTGATAACTATATGGTACAGAGACGCATCATGAACATACAAAGTGTAAGAACTATGAACATAATACTACCAGTGGGTAGTACAGAGGTGCTAACAATAGCAAGACGAACTTATGGCGTCAAAAGTGCTACAATTGGAAATTTGATGTTTGTGTACAGCAGTGAAAGCCTACTCGGAAGCTAAACTACAGCTGCAAAAAGACTTCATGGAATACAATAAAATATATGGTTATATAAAAGATGAAATCAAGTTTTTACATCTTGAATACATGATATCCAAGGCTCAACCTGAACCATATAAGCAACAGCCAAGGAGATAGGATTTTGGAAAGTCCTCCAATGAGGATTGGCAACAGAAAACGTATTTCGGCTCAAAAAAAAGTCAAAATGAACATTGTAGACCTGGCCCCGGAATTGATACAACAGGTCATGGGCCGATGAACCAGTCACGCAGGTAACACTTAACAAAGACCACACACAAGTCCTCAGGTCAGAGCCTGGTAGTAGAGCCGGTTGACGAGGTTGAACAAGAGGAAGAGCGCTGGGAACACCGCCCTACACACCTTATCAATCCTCTTGGCCAGCAGGACCTCCTGACGCCAACGTCACGGCAGACAAGTCAGCCCCACGTCGGTGAGGGGAGGAACACACGTACCCTCGTCGTGGTGAGGATGGCGGAGGCTGGTGGTGGGGACGCTTTGTGGGGTGGCATCGTCTTCTGGCCCCGGGTATTGACTTCCACTGAACGTCACGTCATAATGCACGTCAGCAGCAGGGGTCAGAACGCAAGTGTCAGAGACGTCAGCGACCTAGTCATCGTGCGAGCGGGTGTCAGCGTCGTCAGAATCCTCCCTGATCCTACTGTTACTACTCCCCCCGGCGCCACCTTTGTTCTTCAGTATATAAACAGGAAAAAACATGAACACAACCTACTTCAAGGCGGAAGAATAATAAGTAAAATTCAGCAACGATTATCATCTGCATATGTGGCTTGTTTCCAATGTGTTACTGTGCAGATGTTCCCATTGTCTTACTGTGGCATGTTCCCATTGTGTTACTGTGGCTTATGTTCCCAAAGTGTTACTATGGCATGCGTTCCCATTGTGTTACTGTGACTTATGTTTCCAATGTGTTACTGAGGCATATGTTCCCACTGTATTACTATGGCTTTTGTTCCCATTGTGACACTGTGGCATATGTTCCCAGTGTGTTACTGTGGCATATGTTCCCACTGTGTTACTGTGGCATATGTTCCCATTGTGTTACTGTGGCATATGTTCCCACTGTGTTACTGAGGCATATGTTACCATTGTGTTACTGTGACATAGGTTCTCATTGTGTTACTGTGGCATATGTTCCCATTATGTTGCTGTGGCATATATTCCCACTGTGTTATTGTACAAATGTTTCCATTGTGTAACTATGGCATATGTTACCATTGTGTTACTGTGGCATACGTTCCCGTTGTGTTACTGTGGCATATGTTCCCATTGTGTGGCTGTGAATATGTTCCCAGAGTGCTACTGTGGCATATATTCCTGCTGTGTTACTGTGGCATATGTTCCCATTGTGTTAATGTGACATATGTTCCCATTCTGTTAATGTGGCATATGTTCCCATAGTGTTACTCTGCATATATTCCCACAGTGTTACTGTGGCATATGTTCCCTCTGTGTTACTGTGGCATATGTTCCCATTGTGTTATTGCACATAAGTTCCCACTGTGTTACTAAGGCATATGCTCCCATTGTGTTACTATGGCATATGTTCCCAGTGTTACTGTGGTATATGTTCCCATTGTGTTACTGTGCATATGTTCCCTCTGTGTTACTATGGCATATGTTCCCATTGTGTCACTGTAGCATACGTTCCCATTGTGTTACTGTGCATATGATCCCACAGTGTTCCTGTGGCATATGTTCAACTGTGTTACTGTGGCATATCTTCCCATGGGGTTACTGTACATATGTTCCCACTTGGTTACTGTGGCATATGTTTCCAATGTGTTACTGTGCATCTGTTCCCACAGTGTTACTACGGCAGATGCTCCCACTGTGTTACTATGGCATATGTTCCCATTGCGTTACTGTGCATATGTTCCCACCGTGATATTATGGCATATGTTCAAATTGTGTTACTGTGGCAAATGTTCCCATTGTGTTACTGTCCATATGTTCTCACTCTGTTACGGTGCCTTGTGTTCCCATTGTGTGTCGGTAGCATATATTCCCACAGTCTTACTGTGCCAAATGTTCCCGCAGTGTTACTGTGGCATATGTTTCCACTGTGTCACTGTGGCATTGTTCCCATTGTGTTAATATGCATATGTTACCACTGTGTTTCTGTAGCATGTGTTCCCATTGTGTTACTCGACATATGTAACACATATATTCCCATTGTGTTACTGTGGCATATGTCCCCGTTGTGTTACTGTGGCATATGTTCCCATTGTGTTACTGTGGCATATGTTTTCATTGTGTTACTATGTGCATGTTCCCAATGAGTTACTGTGGCATATGTTTCCATTTTGTTACTATACATATATTCCCACTGTGTTTCTGCAGCATATGTTACCATTGTCTTACTGTGGCATAAATTCCCATTGTGTTATAGTCCATATGTTCCCAATGTGTTACTATGGCATATGTTCCCACTGTGTTATTGAGGCATATGCTACCACTGTGATACTATGGAATATATTCCCATTGTGTTGCTGAGTATATGTTCTACAGTGTTACTGTGGCATATGTTCCCACAATTTTGCTGTGGCATATGCTCCCAGAGTGTTACTGAGGCATATGTTCCCATTGTAATATTGTGGTATATGTTCCCACACTGTTATTATGGCATATATTCCCATTGTGTTACTGTGGCATATGTTCCCATTGTGTTACTGTGCATATGTTCTCACTGTGTTATAATGGCATATGTTCCCAGTGTGTTACTGTGCCATATGTTCCCACTGTGTTACTGTGATATATGCCCCATTGTGTTACTCTGGCATATGTTCCCATTATATTACTAGGGCATATGTTCCAACTGTGTTAGTGCACAAATGTTTCCATTGTGTTACTGTGCCAAATGTTCCCACTGTGTTACTGTGGCATAAGTTGCCACTGTGGTACTGTGCAAATGTTCCCATTGTGTTATTGTGGCTTATGTCCCCAGTGTGTTACTGAAGGATATGTTCCCCTTGTGTTACTATGGCATATGTTCCCACTGTGTTACTGTGGCATATGTTCCCATCGAGTTACTGTGGCTTATGTTCCCAATTTGTTACTGTGGCATATGTTCCGATTCTGTTACTTTGGCTTGTGTTCCCAATGTGTTACTGTGGCAAATGTTCCTATGGTGTTACTATAGCTTATGTTAACAATGTGTTACCGTGGAATATGTTCCCATTGTGTTACTGTGCATATTTTCCCTCTGTGTTACTATGGAATATGTTCCCACAGTGTTACTGTGGCATACGTTTCCATTGTGTTACATTGGCTTATGTTCCCAATATGTTACTGAGGCATATGTTCCCATTATGTTACTGTAGCTTATGTTCCCAATGTGTTACTGTGGCATATGTTCCCATTGTGTTACTATGCATATGTTCAAACTGTGTTACTATGGAATATGTTCCCACAGTGTTACTCTGAATAGGTTCTCACTGTGTTATTGTAAAAATTTCCATTGTGTTACTGTGGCATATGTTACCATTGTCTTACTGTGGCATATGTTCAAATTGTGTTACAGTGGCATATGTTCCCATTGTGTTACTGTGGCTTATGTTCCCAATGTGTTACTGTGGCATAAGTTCCCATTGTGTTACTTTGGCTTATATTCCCTATGAGTTACTGTGGCATATGTTCCCATTGTGTTACTGTGGCATATGTTCCAGTGTGTTACTGTGACATATTTTCCCATTGTGTTACTGTAAATATGTTCCCACAGTGTTACTATGGAATATGTTCCCACAGTGTTACTCTGCATATGTTCCCACTGTGTTATTGTGGCATATGTTAGCATTGTGTTACTGTGACATAGGTTGGCATTGTGTAGCTAAGGCATATGTTCCCATTATGTTACTTTGGCATATGTTCCCACTGTGTTATTGTACAATTGTTTCCATTATGTAACTGTGGCATATGTTACCATTGTGTTAATGTGGCATATGTTTCCGTTGTGTTACTGTGGCATATGTTCCCATAGAGTTACTCTGGAATAAGTTTCCACTGTGTTACTGTGCAAATGTTCCCATTGTGTTACTGTGGCATATATTAACATTGTGTTACTGTGGCATATGTTCCCATTGTGTTACTGTGGCATATGTTCCCATTGTGTTACTGTGGCATATGTTCCAATTGTGTTAGTGGCTTATGTTCCCATTGTGTTACTGTGGCATATCTTACCAATGTCCTACTGTGGCATAGGTTCCCATAGTGTTACTATAATATATGTTCCCAATGTGTTACTGTACATATGTTCCCACTGTGTTACTGTGGCATATGTTCCACTTGTGTTACTGTGGCATATCTTCCCATTGTGATACTGTGGCTTATGTTCAAACTGTGTTATTGTGCATATGTTCCCATTGTGTTACTGTGGCATAAGTTCCCACTGTATTACTATGGCATATGTTCCCATTGTGTTACTGTGGCATATGTTCCCAGAGAGTTACTGTGGTGTATGCTACCATTGTGTTACTGTGCATATGTTCCCATTGTGTTACTGTGGCATATGTTCCCACTGTGTTACTGTTGCATATGTTCCCATTGTGTTCCTGTGGGTTATGTTCTTATTGTGTTACTGTAGCATATGTTCCATCTGTGTTTATGTGGCATATGTCTCATTGTGTTACTGTGGCATATGTTCCCATTGTTACTGTGCCTTATGTTCCCACTGTGTTACTGAGGCATATGATCCCATTATGTTACTGTGGCATATGTTTCCACTGTGTTACTGTGGTATATGTTTCCATTGTGTTACTGTGGCATATATTCCCAGTGTGTTACTGTGACATATGTTCCCACTCTGTTACTGTGCAAATGTTAACATTGTGTTACTGTGGCATATGTTCGCAGTGGGTTCTAGTGAATATGTTCCCAGAGTGCTACTGTGGCATATGTTCCCACTGTGTTACTGTGGCATATGTTCCCATTGGGTTACTGTGACATATGTTCCTATTGTGTTACAGTGGCATATGTTGCCATAGTGTTAGTGTGCATATGTTCCCACAGTGTTACTGTGGCATATGATCCCTCTGTATTACTGTGGCATATATTCCCATTGCGTTACTGCACATATGTTCCCACTGTGTTACTGAGGCATATGTTCCCATTGTGTTACTGTGGCATATGTTCCCAGTGTTACTCTGGCATATGTTCCCACTGTGTTACTGGGCATATGTTCCCACTGTATTACTTTGTCATATGTTCCCATCGTGTTACTGTGGCATGCATTCCCATTGTCTTACTGTGCATATGTTCCCACAGTGTTACAGTGGCATATGTTCCCACTGTGTCACTGTGGCATATGTTCCCATTGGGTTCCTGTACATATGTTCCCACTGGGTTACTGTGGCATATGTTTCCAAAGTGTTACTGTGCATCTGATCCCAAGCTGTTACTGCGACATATGTTCCGACTATGTTACTGTGGCATATGTTCCTATTGTGTTACTGGGGCATATCTTCCGATTGTGTTACTCTGACATATGTTCCCACTGTGTTACTGTGGAATATGTTCCCACTGTGTTACTGCGGCATATGTTCCCATTGTGTTACTGTGGCATATCTTCCCATTGTGTTACGGTGGCATATGCTCCCACTATATTACTGTGGAATATATTTCCACTGTGTTCCTCTGGCATATGTTCCCATTATGTTATTGTGCATATGTTCCCACCGTGTTACTATGACATATGTCCATTTTGTGTTACTGTGGCATATGTTTCCATTGTGTTACTGTGGCATATGTTCCCATTGTGTTACTGTACATATGTTCTCACCCTATTACTGTGCTTTATGTTCCCATCGTGTTTCTGTAGCATAGATTCCCACAGTGTTGCTGTGGCAAATGTTCCCACAGTGTTACTGTGGCATATGTCCCCACTGTGTTACTGTGACATTGTTCCCATTTTGTTAATATGCATACGTTACCACTGTGTTTCTGTAGCATATGTTCCCATTGTGTTACTGTGTATATGTTCCCACTGTGTTTCTGTAGCATAGGTTCCCAAGGTGTTACTGTTGCATATGTTCCCATTGTGTTACAGTGGCATATGTTCCCACTGTGTTCCTGTATCATATGTTCTCATTGTGTTACTGTGAGTATGTTCCCACAGTGTTACTGTGGCATATGTTCCCATTCTGTTGCTATACATATGTTCCCACTGTGTTTCTGTAGCATATGTTCCCATTCTGTTACTGTGGCATATATTCCCATTGTGTTACAGTGCATATGCTCCCAATGTGTTTCTATGCCATATGTTCCCACTGTGTTACTCTGGCATATGCTCCATCTGTGTTACTATAACATATGTTCCCATTGTGTTGCTGAGAATATGTTCCACAGTGTTACTGTGCATATGTTCCCATTGTGTTACTGTGCATATGATCTCACTGTGTTACAATGGCATATGTTAACACTGTGTTACTGTGGCATATGTTCCCATTTTGTTCCTGTGGCATGTGTTCCCATTGTGTTCCTGTGCATATGTTCCCACAGTGTTACTATGGCATATGTTCCCACAGTGTTACAGTGGCATATGTTCCAACTCTGTTATTGTGGCATATTTTCCCACTGTGTTACTCTGCATATGTTACCACAGTATTACTGTCGCATATGTTCCCACAGTGGTACTGTGGCATATGTTCCCACTGTTTTACTCTGGGATATGTTCCAATTGTGTTACTGTGCACATGCTCCCACTGTGTTATTGTGGCATATGTTCCCATTGTGTTACTGTGCATATCTTCCCACATTATTACTGTGGCATATGTTCCCACATTATTCACGTGGTATATGTTCCCGGAGTGTTGCGGAGGCATATGTTCCCACTATGTTTCTGTGGCATATGTTCTCATTGTCTTACTGTGGCATATGTTCCCATTGTGTTAATATGGCATATATTCCCAAACTGTTACTATGGCATATATTCCCATTGTATAACTGTGGCATATGTTCCCATTGTGTAACTGTGCATATGTTCTCACTGTGTTACAATGGCATATGTTCCCACAGTGTTACTGTAGCATATGTTCACATTGTGTTACTGTAGCATATGTTCCCATTGTGTTACTGTGCATATGTTCCCAATGTGTTACTATGTCATATGTTCCTACTGTGTTAATGTGGCAAATGCTCCCATTTTGTTACTGTGGCATACGTTCCCATTGTGTTGCTGAGGATATGTTCCACAGTGTTACTGTGCATATGTTCCCATTGTGTTATTGTGCATAAATTCTCACTGTTACAATGACATACGTTACCACAATGTTACTGTGGCACATATTCCCATTGTGTTACTATGGAATATGCTCCCATTGTGTTACTATACATATGTTCCCACGGTGTTACTGCGGCATTTATTCCTACAATGTTACTGTGCCATATATTCCCACTGTCTTACTGTGGCATAAGTTCCCACTGTGTTACTGTGGCATATGTTCCGTTTGTGTTACTGTGCATATGTTCCCACTGTGTTACTGTGGCATATGCTGCCATTGTGTTACTGTTCATATGTTCCCACAATGTTACTTTGGCATATGTTCCCACTGTGTTGCTATGACATATGTTCCCATTGTGTTACTGTGCACATGTTCCCACTTTGTTAGTACGGCTTATGTTCCCATTGTGATACTGTATATATGTTCCCACTGTGTTACTGTGGCATATGTTTCCACTTTGTTACTCTGGCAAAAGTTTCCATTCTGTTACTATGCAAATGTTCCCATTGTTTTAATGTGCCATATGTTGCCACTGTGTTACTGTGGTTTATGTTCCCATTGTGATACTGTGGCATATGTTCCCATTGAGTTACTGTGCATATGTTCCCAATGTGTTAGTAGGGCATATGTTCTCATTGTGCTGCTGTATATATGTCCTCACGGTGTTACTATGGCATATGTTCCCACTGTGCTACTGTGGCGTATGTTCCCACTGTGTTATTACGGCTTATGTTCCCTTTGTGATACTGTGGCATTTAATCACATTGTGTTACTATGGCATATGTTCCCACTGTATTACTGTAAATATGTTCCTAGAGTGTTACTGTGGCATATGTTCCCACTGTTAGTGTGGAATAAGTTTCCACTGTGTTACTGTGCAAATGTTCCCATTGTGTTACTGTGACATATGTTCCCATTGAGTTACTCTGGATTGTACTCCCATTATGTTACTCTGGCATATGTTCCCACTGTGTTACTGTACAGATATTTCCATTGGGTTACTTTGGCATATGTTCCCAATGTGTTACTGTGGTATGTTCCCATTGTGTTACTATGGCATATGTTCCTACTGTGTTGTTGTGGCATGAGTTCCCACCATGTTAATGTGGAAATGTTCCCTATGTGTTGCTGTGAATTACGTCCCCTATATGTTGCTGTGGGATATGTTCCCATCTTGTTACTGTGGCATATGTTCCCACTATGTTACTGTTGCATACGTTCCCATTGTGTTACTGTGGCTTATGTTCCTAATGTTTTACTGTGGCATATGTTCCCATTGTGTTATTTTGGCTTACGTTCCCAATGTGTTACTGTGGCATTTGTTCCCATTATGTTACTGTAGCTTACGTTAACAATGTGTTACTGTGGCATATGTTCCCATTGTGTTACTGTGCATATGTTCCCACTGTATTACTATAGAAAATGTTCCCACGGTGTTACGGTGCATATGTTCGGACTGTGTTACTGAAGCATATGTTACCATTGTGTTACTGTGACATAGGTTCACATTGGGTTACTGTGTCATATGTTCACAAAATGTTACTGTCCCATATGTTCCGAATCTTTTATTGTAAAATTTTTCCATTGCGGTACTTTGGCATATGTTACAATTATGTTACTGTGGCGTATGTTCCCGTTGTGTTACTGTAGCATATGTTCCCACTGTGTTACTATGGTATAAGTTTCCATTGTGTTATTGTGCAAATGTTCCCATTGTGTTACTGTGGAATATGTTCCCATTGTGTTACTGTGGCATATGTTCCCATAGTGTTACCGTGGCATATGTTCCCATTGTGCTACTGTGCATATATTCCCATTATGTCACTTTGGCATATGTTCCCATTGTGTTACTGTGGCATATGTTCTCATTGTGTTACTGTTAATATGATCCAAAAGTGTTAATGTTGCATATGTTCCGACTGTGTTACTGTGGCATATGTTCCCATTGTGTTATTGTGATATATGTTCCCATTGTGTTGCTGTGGCAGGTGTTCCCATTGTGTTCCTCTAGCATACGTTTTCACTGTGTTACTGTGCAAACGTTCCCATTGTGTTACTGTGGCATAAGTTACAATTGTGTTACTGTGGCATATGTTCCCATCATGTTACTGTGGTATATTCTCCCATTGTGTTATTGGCATATTTTCCCATTCTGTGACTGTGGCATATCTTACCATTGTGTTACTGTGGCGTAGGTTCCCATTGTGTTACTATGGCATATGTTCTGAATGTGTTACTGTACATATGTTCCCACTGTGTTATTGTGGCGTATGTTCCAATTATGTTACTGTGGCATATGTTTCCATTGTGATACTGTGGCTTATGTTCCCACTGTGGTACTATTCCTTATGTTCCTATTGTGATACTGTAGCACATGTTCCCATTGTGTTACTATGGCATATGTTCAAATTGTGTTACTATACATATACTCCCACAGTGTTACTGTGGCATATATTCCAAGAGTGTTACTCTGCCATATATTCCCACTGTCTTACTGTGGCATATGTTCCTGCTGTGTTACTGTGGCATATGTTCCATTTGTGTTACTGTGCATATGTTCCTACTGTGTTACTGTGGCATATGCTACCATTGTGTTATTGTGCATATGTTCCCACAGTGTTACTTTGGCATATGTTCCCACAGTGTTGCTGTGATATATGTTCCCATTGTGTTACTGAGCATATGTTCCCAATTCTTAGTATGGCATATGTTCCCATTCTGTTACTGTATATATGTTCCCACTGTGTTACTGTGGTATATGTTCCCACTGTGTTACTGTGGCAAAAGTTTCCATTCTGTTACTATGCAGATGTTCCCATTGTTTTAATGTGGCATATGTTGGCACTGTGTTACTGTGGCTTATGTTCCCATTGTGATACTGTGGCATATGTTCCCATTGTGTTACTGTGCATATATTCCCACTGTGTTAGTAGGGCATATATTCCCATTGTGTTACTGAATATATGTTCCCACTGTGTAACTGTGGCATATGTTCCCACTGTGCTACAGTGGTGTATGTTACCACTGTGTTACTACGGCTTATGTTCCCTTTGTGATACTGTGGCATATAATCCCATTGTGTTACTATGGCATATGTTCCCACTGTGTTAATGTGAATATGTTCCCACAGTGTTACTGTGGCATATGTTCCCACCGTGTTACTGTGGCATATGTTCCCATTGAGTTACTGTGACATATGTTCCCATAGTGTTACTGTGCCATATGGTCCCATTGTGTTACTGGGACATATGTTCCCATTGTGTTACAGCGCATATCTTCCTACTGTGTTACTATGGCAAATGTTCCTACAGTGTTACTGTGTATATGTTCCCATTGTGTTACTCTGGTATGTTACCATTGTGTTACTGTGACATATGTTCCCATTGAGTTACTCTGGCATATACTCCCATTATGTTACTGTGGCACATGGTCCCACTGTGTTACTGTACATATGTTTCCATTGGGTTACTTTGGCATATGTTCCCAATGTGTTACTGTGGTATGTTACCATTGTGTTACTGTGGCATATCTTCCTACTGTGTTACCGTGGCATTAATTCCCACTATGTTACTGTGCAAATGTTCCCATTGTGTTGCTGTTGATTATGTCCCCTACATGTTACTGTGGGATATGTTCCCATTTTGTTACTGTGGCATATGTCCCAACTGTGTTACTGTGGCATACGTTCCCATTGTGTTACTGTGGCTTATGTTCCCAATGTTTTACTGTGGCATATGTTCCCATTGTGTTATTTTGGCTTATGTTCCCAATGTGTTACTGTGGCATATGTTCCCATTATGTTGCTGTAGCTTATGTTAACAATGTGTTACTGTGGCATATGTTCCCACTGTGTTACTGTGCATATGTTCCCACTGTTTTACTATGGAAAATGTTCCCACGGTGTTACGGTGCATATGTTCGGACTGTGTTACTGCAGCATATGTTACCATTGTGTTACGGTGACATAGGTTCACATTGTGTTACTGTGGTATATGTTCCCAAAATGTTACTGTCGCATATGTTCCCAATCTTTTATTGTAAAATTTTTCCATTGTGGTACTTTGGCATATGTTACAATTGTGTTACTGTGGCGTATGTTCCCGTTGTGTTACTGTAGCATATGTTCCCAGTGTGTTACTGTGGTATAAGTTTTCATTGTGTTACTGTGCAAATGTTTCCATTCTCTTACTGTGGCATATGTTCCCATTGTGTTACTGTAGGATATGTTCTCGTTGTGTTAATGTGGCATATGTTTCCACTGTGCTATTGTGAATATATTCCCATTGTGTCGCTTTGGCATCTCTTACCATTGTGTTACTGTGGCATATGTTCCCATTATGTTACTGTGAATATGTTCCAACAGTGTTACTGTGTCAAAGGTTCCGACTGTGTTACTGTGGCATATGTTCCCATTGTGTTACAGTGATATGTGTTCCCATTGTGTTACTGTGGCTTATTTTCCCATTGTGTTCCTCTAGCATAAGTTCCCCCTGTGTTACTGTGCAAATGTTCCCATTGTGTTACTGTGGCTTAATGACAATTGTGTTAATGTGGCATATGTTCCCATCGTGTTACTGTGGCATATGATCCCATTGTGTTAGTGGCATATGTTCGCATTGTGTGACTGTGGCATATCTTGCCATTATGGTACTGTGGCGTAGGTTCCCATTGTGTTAATATGGCATATGTTCCGAATGTGTTACTCTACATAGGTTCCCACTGTGTTACCTTGGAATATGTTCCATTTGTGTTAATGTGGCATATCTTTCCATTGTGATACTGTGACTTATGTTCCCACTGTGTTACTGTACATATGTTCACATTTGGTTACTGTGGCATATGTTCCCACAGTGTTATTATGGCTTATGTTCCTATTGTGATACTGTGGCATATGTTCCCATTGTGTTACTGCGGCATATAATCCCACCGCGTTAATGGGGCATATGTTCCCATTGTGATACTGTGGCATATGTTCCCGCTTTGTTACTGTGGCATATGTTCCCAATGTGTTACTTTGGCATATGTTCCCATTGTGTTACTGTGGCGTTTCCTCCCACTGTGTTACTGTGCGTATGTTCCCATTGTGTTACTGTGGTATATGTTCTAACTGTGTTACAGTGGCATATGTTCCCATTGTGTTACTGTGGCATATGTTCTTATTCTGTTCTTGTAGCATATGTTCCATCCGTGTTACTGTGGCATATGTTCCCATTGTGTTGCTGTGGCATATGTTCCCACTGTGTTACTGTGGCGTATATTCCCACTATGTTACTGTGGCATCTGATCCCATTATGTTACTCTGACATATGTTCCTACTGTGTTACTGTGGTATATGTTCCCATTATGTTACTGTGGCATATGTTCCCAATGTGTTACTGTGGCATATGTTCCCATTGTGTTACTGTGCAAATATTAAATTGTGTTACTGTGGCATACGTTCCCATAGTGTTACTGTAACTATGTTCCCAGAGAGCTACTGTGGCATATGCTCCCATTGTGTAACTGTGACATGTCCCTATTGTGTTACAGTGGCATATGTTCCCATAGTGTTACTGGACATATGTTCCCAGAGTGTTAATGTGGCAAATGTTCCCACTGTATTGCTATCGCATATGTTCCTATTGTGTTACATTTTGTTCCCAGAGTGCTACTGTGGCATATGTTCCCACTGTCTTAATGTAGCATATGTTCATATTGTGTTACTGTGACATATGTTCCTATTGTGTTACACTGGTATATGTTCCAAAAGTGGTACTGTGCATATGATCCCACAGTGTTACTGTGGCATATGTTCCCATTGTATTACTATGGTATATGTTCCCATTTTGTAACTGTACATATGTTCCCACTGTGTTACTGTGGCATATGTTCCCATTCTGTTACTGTGGCACATGTTCCCAGTATTACTCTGGCATATGTTCCAATTGTGTTACTGTGCATATGTTCCCACTTTGTTATAATAGCATATGTCCCCATTGTGTTACTATGGCATACATTACCATTGGGTTACTCTGCATATGTTCCCACAGTGTTACTGTGGTATATGTTCCAACTGTGTTACTGTGGCATATGTTCCCGTTGGGATACTGTACATATGTTCCCACTGGGTTACTATGGCATATGTTTCCAATGTGTTACTGTGCATCTTTTCCCAAGGTGTTACTACGGCATATGTTCCCACTGTGTTACTGTAGCATATGTTCCATTGTGTTACTGTGGCATATCTTCCCATTGAGTTACTGAGGCATATGTTCCCACTGTAGTACTGTGGAATATGTTCCCACTGTGTTACTACGGCATATGTTCCCATTGCGTTACTGTGGCATATCATCCCATTTTGCTACTGTGGCATATGTTCCCACTATGTTACTGTGGAATATGTTCCCACTGTGTTACTCTGGCATATGTTTCCATTGTCATACCGTGCATATGTTCCCACCAAGTTACTATTGCATATGTTCAAATTGTGTTACTGTGGCATATGTTCCCAATGTGTTACTGTGGTATATTCCCATTGTGTTACTGTGGCATATTTTCCTACTGTGTTACCGTGGCATGAGTTCCCACTATGTTACTGTGTAAATGTTCCCCTTGTGTTGCTGTGGATTATGTCCCCAATATATTGCTGTGGGATATGTTCCCATTTTGTTACTGTGGCATATGTTCCAACTGTGTTACTGTGGCATACGTTCCCATTGTGTTACTGTGGCTTATGTTTCCAATGTTTTACTGTGGCATATCTTAACATTGTGTTATTTTGGTTTATGTTCCCAATGTGTTACTGTGGCATATGTTCCCATTATGTTACTGTAGCTTATGTTAACAATGTGTTACTGTGGCATATGTTCCCATTGTGTTACTGTGCATATGTTCCCACTGTGTTACTATGGAAAAAGTTTCCACGGTGTAACGGTGCATATGTTCGGACTGTGTTACTGTAGCATATGTTACCATTGTGTTACGCTGACATAGAATCACATTGTGTTACTGTGGTATATGTTCCCATTATGTTACTGTCGCATATGTTCCCAATCTTTTATTGTAGAATTTTTCTATTGTGGTACTTTGGCATATGTTACAATTGTGTTACTGTAGCGTATGTACCCGTTATGTTACTGTAGCATATGTTCCCAGTGTGTTACTGTGGTATAAGTTTTCTTTGTGTTACTGTGCAAATGTTCCCATTGTGTTACTGCGGCATATGTTCCCATTGTGTTACTGTGACTTATGTTCCCGTTGTGTTACTGTGGCATATGTTCCCACTGTGCTCTTTTGCATATATTCCCATTGCGTCACTTTGGCATATGTTCCCATTGTGTTGCTGTGGCATGTGTTCCCATAATGTTAAATTGATTATGTACCAACAGTGGTACTGTGGCAAATGTTCCGACTCTGTTACTGTGGCATATGTTCCCATTGTGTTACTGTGATATGTGTTCCCATTGTGTTACTGTGGCTTATTTCCCCATTG
Source organism: Panulirus versicolor (assembly GCA_032361705.1). NCBI lineage: Eukaryota > Metazoa > Arthropoda > Malacostraca > Decapoda > Palinuridae > Panulirus > Panulirus versicolor. The sequence goes on along the minus strand of JAUUDZ010197010.1, from coordinate 15,123 downwards.
TGTTCCTCTAGCATAAGTTCCCACTGTGTTACTGTGCAAATGTTCCCATTGTGTTACTGTGCAAATGTTCCCATTGTGTTACTGTGGCATATGTTCCCATTCTGTTACTGCGGCATATATTCCCATTGTGTTAGTGGCATATGTTCCCATTGTGTGAATGTGGCATATCTTACCATTGTGTTACTGTGGCGTTGGTTCCCATTGTGTTAATCTGGCATATGTTCCGAATGTGTTACTGTACATAGGTTCCCACTGTGTTACTGTGCCATATGTTCCAATTGTGTTACTGTGGCATATTTTTCCATTGTGATACTGTAGCTTATGTTCTCACTGTGTTACTGTGCATATGCTCATACTGGGTTACTGTGGCATATGTTCCCACACTGTTCCTATGGCTTATGTTCCAATTGTGACAATGTGGCATATGTTCCCATTGTATTACTGTTGCATATGATCCCACCGTGTTAATGGGGCATATGTTCCCATTGTGTTACTGTGGCATATGTAACCACTGTGTTACTGTGGCATATGTTCCCATTGTGTTACTGTGGCATATGTTCCCAGAGTGTTACTGTGTCGATTGTTCCCACTGTGTTACTGTGAATATGTTCCGATTGTGTTACTGTGGCATATGTTCTTACTGTTACTGTGGCATATGTTCCCATAGTGTTACTGTGGCATATGTTCCGATTGTGTTCTTGTAGCATATGCTCCATCTGTGTTACTGTGGCATATGTTCCCATAGTGTTACTTTGGCATATGTTTCCACTGTGTTACTGTGGCATATGTTCCCATTTTGTTACTGTGGCATATTTTCCCATTGTGTTACTGTGGCACATGTTCCCACTGTGGGACTGTGGAATATTTTCCCACTGTGTTAATGTGGCATATGTTCCCATTGCGTTACTGTGGCATATCTTCCCAATGTGTTACTGTGGTATATGTTCCCACTGTTACTGTGGAATATGTTCCCACTGTGTTACTCTGGCATATGTTCCCAATGTCATGCTGTGCATATGTTCCCACCGTGTTACTATGGCATATGTTCAAATTTTGTTACTGGGGCATATGTTCCCATTGTGTTACTGTGCATATGTTCTCACTGTGTTACTGTGCTTTATGTTCCCATTGTGTTTCTGTAGCTTAGGTTCCAACACTGTTACTGTGGCAAATGTTCCCACAGTGATATTGTGGCATATATTCCAACTTTGTTACTGTGGCGTTGTTCCCATTTTGTTGATATGCATATGTTACTACTGTGTTTCTGTAGCATATGTTCCCATTGTGTTACTGTGCACATGTTCCAACTGTGTTTTTGGAGCATAGGTTCCAATTGTGTTACTCTGGCATATGTTCCCATTGTGTTACTGTGGCATGTGTTCCCATTATGTTACTGTGTCATATGTTCTCATTGTGTTACTGTGCGTATATTCCCACATTGTTAGAGTTTCATATGTTCCCATTTTGTTACTATACATATGTTCCCATTGCGTTTCTGTAGCATATGTTCCCATTGTGTTATTGTGGCATATATTCCCATTGTGTTAGAGTCCATATGTTCCCAATGTGTTGCTATGCCCTATGTTCCCAATGTGTTACTATGGCATATGCTCCCATTGTGTTACTATGGAATATGTTTCAATTGCCTTGTTGAGAATATGTTCCACAGTGTTACTGTGCATGTGTTCCCATTGTGTTTCTGTGCATATGTTCCCAATGTGTTACAATGGCATATGTTACCACTGTGATACTGTGGTATATGCTCCCATTGTGTTACTGTGGCATATGTTACCAAGGTATTACAGTGGCATATGTTCCAAATATCTTGCTGTGCTTGTGTTCCCATTGTGTTACTCTGGCATATATTCCCATTGTGTTACTGTGCATATGTTCCCACAGTATTACTGTGCCATATATTCCCACTGTGTTACTGTGGCATATGTTCCCACTGTGTTACTGTGGCATATGTTCCAATTGTGTTACTTTGATTATGTTCCCACTGTGTTACCGTGGCATCTGTTACCATTCTGTTACTGTGCATGTGTTCCCACTGTATCACTGTGGAATATGTTCCCACATTGTTACCATGGCATATGTTCCCACTGTGTTTCTGTGGCATATGTTCTCATTGTGTTACTGTGGCATATGTTCCTATTGCGTTACTGTGGCTTATATTGTCAAAATGTTTCTATGGCATATTTTCCAATTGTGTTACTGTGGCATATGTTCCCATTGTGTTAGTATGCTTATGTTTTCACTATGTTACAATGGTATATGTTCCCACTGTGTACTGTGGCATATGTTCACATTGTTTTACTGTGGCATATGTTCCCATTGTGTTACTGTGCATATGTTCCCAATGTGTTACTATGGAATATGTTCCCATTGTGTTACTGTGGCATATGTTCCCATTGTGTTGCTGAGCATATGTTCCAGTGTTACTGTGCATATGTTACCATTGTGTTACTGTGCATAAGTTCTCACTGTGTTAAAATGACATATGTTACCACTGTGTTAATGTGGCCTATGTTCCCATTGTGTTACTGTGGCATATGTTCCCATTGTGTTTCTGTACATATGTTCCCACAGTGTTACTGTAGCATATATTCCCACAGTGTTACTGTAGCATATATTTCCACTGTCTTACTGTGGCATATGTTCCCACTGTGCTAGTGTGGCATATGTTCCATTTGTGCAACTGTGCATATGTTCCCACTGTGTTACTGTGGCATATGTTCCCATTGTGCTACTGTGCATATGTTCCCACAGTGTTACTTTGGCATATGTTCCCAGAGTGTTGTTGTGGCATATGTTTCCATTGTGTTAATGTGCATATGTTCCCACTTTGTTAGTATGGCATATGTTCCCATTGTGTTACTGCATAGATGTTCCCACTGTGTTACTGTTGCATATGTTCCCACTTTGTTACTGTGGCAAAACTTTCCACTGTGTTACTGTACAAATGTTCCCATAGCAATAGTGCGGCATATGTTGCCACTCTTTTAATGTGGCTTATGTTCCAATTGTGATACTGTGACATATATTCCCATTGTGTTAATGCGCATATGTTCTCACTGTGTTAGTATGGCATATGTTCCCATTTTGTTACTGTATATATGTTCCCACTGTGTTACTGTGGCATATCTTGCCACTGTGTTACTGTGGCATATGTTCCCACTGTGTTACTGTGGCTTATGTTATAATTATGATACTGTGGCATATAATCCCTTTGTTTTACTATAGCATATGTTCCCACTGTGTTATTGTGAATATGTTCCCACATTGTTACTGTGGCATATGTTCCCACTATGGTACTGTGGCATGTATTCTCATTGTGTTACTGTGACATATGTTCCCATTTTGTTACTGTGGCATATGTTCCCATTGTGTTACTGCGACATATGCTCACATTGAGTTACTGTGCATATGTTCGAACTGTGTTACTAAGGAATATGTTCCCACGGTGTTACGGTGCTATGTTTGTACTATTTTACTGTTGCATATGTTACCATTGTGTTACTGTGACATAGGCTTACATTGTCTTACTGTGGCATATGTTCCCAATATGTTACTGTCACATATGTTCCCGGGTCTTTCATTGTAATCTTTTTCAATTGTGTTACTGTTGCATATGTTACCATTGTGTTACTGTGGCATATGTTCCCGTTGTGTTACTGTAGCATATGTTCCCACTGTTAGTGTGGCATAAGTTTCCACTGTGTTACTGTGCAAATGTTCCCATTGTGTTACTGTGGCATATGTTCCCATTTTCTTACTCTGGCATATCTTCCCATTGTGTTACTGTGGCATATGTTCCCACAGTGCTACTGTGCATATGTTCCAATTGTGTCAATTTGGCATATGTTCCCAATGTGTTACTGTGGCATATGATCCCATTGTGTTACTGTGAATATGTTCCAACAGTGTTCCTGTGGCATATGTTCCGACTGTGTTACTGTGGCATATGTTCCCATTGTTACTCTGACTTATGTTCCCATTGTGTTAATGTGGCATATGTTCCCATTGTGTTTCTGTGCATATGTTCCCACAGTGTTACTATGGCATATGTTCCCACTGTGTTACTGTGGCATATGTTCCTAATGTGTTACAGTACATATGTTCCCACTGTGTTACTGTGGCATATGTTCCCAGCGTTACTGTGGGATATGTTCCCATTGTGTTACTGTGCATATGTTCCCATTGTGTTACTGTGACATATGTTCCCATTGTGTTACTGTGGCATACATTTCCATTGTGTTACTGTGCATATGTTCCCACAGTGTTACTGTGGCATATGTTCCCACTGTGTTACTGTGGCATATGCTCCCATTGTGTTAATGTGACATATGTTCCCCTTGTGTTACTATGGCATATGTTTCCACTGTGTTATTGTGAATATGTTCCCACAGTGTTACTGTGGCATATGTTCCCACTGTGGTACTGTGGCAAGTGTTCCCATTGTGTTACTGTGACATATGTTCCTATTTTGTTACTGTGGCATATGTTCCCATTGTGTTACTGTGACATATGCTCACATTGTTTTACTCTGCATATCTTCCGACTGTCTTACTATGGCATATGTTCCTACAGTGTTACTGTGCATATGTTTCCACTGTGTTACTGTGGCATGTTACCATTGTGTTATTGTGACATATGTTCCCATTGAGTTACTCTGGCATATTCTCCCATTATGTTACTGTGGTATATGTTCCCACAGTGTTACTGTACATGTTTCCATTGTGTTACTATGGGATATGTTCAAAATGTGTTACTGTGGCATATGTTCCCATTGTGTTCCTGTGGCATAAGTTCCTACTGTGTTGCTATGGCATGAGTTCCCACTATGTTACTGTGCAAATGTTCCCATTGTGTTACTGTGGCTTATGTACCCATTGTTTTACTGTGGAATATGTTCCAATTCTGTCAGTGTGGCATATGTTCCCACTGTGTTACTGTGGCATTCGTTCCCAATGTGTTACTGTGGCTTATGTTCCCAATGTTTTCCTGTGGCATATGATCCCATTATGTTATTTTGGCTTATATTCCCAATGTGTTACTGTGGCATATGTTCCTATTGTGTTACTGTAGCTTATGGTAACAATGTTTTGCTGTGGCATATGTTTCCATTGTGTTACTCTGCATATGTTCCCACTGTTTTACTATGGAATATGCTCCCATAGTGTTACGGTGCATATGTTCGGACTACATTACTCTTGCATATGTTACTATTGTTTTACTGTGACATAGGTTCACATTGTGTTACTGTGGCATACGTTCCCAATACGTCACTGTTGCATATGTGCCCAGTCTTTTATTGTAAAACTTTTCCATTGTTTTAATGTTGCATATGTTACCATTGTGTTACTGTGGCATATGTTCCCGTTGTGTTACTGTAGCATATGTTCCCACTGTGTTACTGTGGCATAGGTTTCCATTGTGTTAATGTGTAAATGTTCCCATTGTGTTACTGTGGCATATGTTCCCATTTTGTTACTCTGGAATATTTTCCCATTGTGTTACTGTGGCATATGTTCCCACTGTGATACTGTGCATATGTTCCCATTGCGTCACTTTGGCATATGTTCTCACTGTGTTACTGTGGCATATGTTCCCATTGTGTTACTGTGAATATGTTCCAGCAGTGTTACTGTGGCATTTGTTCCAACTGTGTTACTGTGGCATATGTTCCCATTGTGCTTATGTGACATATGTTCCCACTGTGTTACTATGGTATATGTTCCCATTGAGTTACCGTGACATATATTCCCATTGTGTTACTCTGCATACCTTACGACTGTGTTACTTTGGCATAGGTTCCTACAGTGTTACTGTGCATATGTTCCCACTGTTTTACTGTGGCATATGTCACCATTGTGTTACTGTGACATATGTTCCCATTGAGGTGCTGTGGCATATGCTCCCATCATGTTACTGTGGCATATGTTCCCACTAGCATATGTTCCCACAGTACAAATGCTTCCATTGGGTTACTGAGGCATATGTTCCCAATGTGTTACTGTGGCATATGTTCCCATTGTATTACTGTGGCATATGTTCCTACTGTGTTATTATGGCATGAGTTCCCACTATCTTACTGTGCATATGTTCCCATTGTAATACTGTGGCTTATGTCCCCAATGTGTTACTGTGGGATATGATCCCATTTTGTTATTGTAGCATATGTTAATACTGTGTTACTGTGGCATACGTTCCCATTGTATTACTGTTGTTTATTTTCCAAATGTTTTACTGCGGCATTTGTTCCCATTGTGTTATTTAGGCTTATGTTCCCAATGTATTACTGTGGCATATGTTCCCATTGTGTTGCTGTAGCTTATGTTAACAATGTGTTACTGTGGCATATGTTCCCATTGTGTTACTGTGCATATGTTCCCACTGTGTTACTATGGAACATGTTCCCACAGTGTTACGGTGCATATGTTCGGACTATGTTACTGTGGCATATATTACCACTGTGTTACAGTGACATATGTTCACATTGTGTTACTGTAGCATATGTTCCCAATAGTTTACTGTCGCATATGTTCCCAGTCTTTATTTGTAAAATTTTTCCATTGTGTTACTGTGGCATATGTTACCATTGTGTTACTGTGGCATATGTTACCATTGTGTTACTGTGCCATATGTTCCCGTTGTGTTACAGTAGCATATGTTCCCACTGTCTAATTGTGGCTTATGTTTCCATTGTGTTACTGTGCAAATGTTTCCACTGTGTAACTGTGGCATATGTTCACATTGTGTTACTGTGGCATATCTTCAGATTGTGTTACTGTGTCATATGTTCAAACTCTGCTACTCTGCATATGTTCCCAATGTATCACTTTGGCATATGTTAACATTGTGTTACTGTAGCGTATGTTCCCATTATGCTACTGTACATATGTTCCCAGAGTGTTACTGTGGCATATATTCCCACAGTGTTACTGTGGCATATATTCCCACTGTCTTACTGTGGCATACGTTTCCTCTCTGTTACTGTGGCATATTTTCCATTCGTGTTACTGTGCATATGTTCCTACTGTGTTACTGTGGCATATGTTACCATTGTGTTTCTGTGCACATGTACCACATTATTATCGTTGGAATATGTTCGCAGAGTGTTACTGTGGCATATGTTCCCATTCTGTTACTCTGCATATGTTCCCACAGTCTTACTGTGGCATATGCTCCCACTGTGTTACTGTGGCATATGTTCCCACTGTGTTACTGTGGCATCTGTTCCAATTTTGTTACTCTGAATATGTTCCCACTGTGTTACTCTGGCATATGTTCCCATTCTGTTACTGTGCATATGTTCCCACAGTATTACTGTGGCATATGTTCCCACATTGTTACCGTGGCTTCTGTTCACAGAGTATTACTGAGGCATATGTTCCCACTGTTTCTGTGGCATATGTTCTCATTTTGTTACTGTCGCATATGTTCCAATTTTGTTACTGTGGCATATGTTCCAAACTGTTACTATGGAATATATTCACATTGTGTTAATGTGGCATATGTTCCCATTGTGTTACTGTGCATATGTTCTCAATGTGTTACAGTGGTATATGTTCCCACTGTGTTACTGTGGCATATGTTCACATTGTTTTACTGTGGCATATGATCCCATTGTGTTAATGTGCATATGTTCCCAATGTGTTACTATGGCATATGTTCCCACTGTGTTATTGTGGCATATGCTCCCGCTGTGTTACTGTGGCATATGTTCCCATTGTGTTTCTGAGCATATGTTCCACAGTGTTACTGTGCATATGTTCCCATTGTGTTACTGTGCATAAGCTCTCACTGTGTTACAATGGCATATGTTACCACTATATTCATATGGCATATGTTCCCATTGTGTTACTGTGGCTTATTTTCCCATTGTGTTACTATACATATGTTCCCACAGTGTTACTGTGGCACATATTCCCAAAATGTTACTCTGGCATATATTCCCACTATCCTACTGTGTCATATGTTCCAACTGTGTTACTGTTCATATGTTCCATTTGTGTTACTGTGCATATGTTCCCACTCTGTTACTGTGGGATATGTTCCCATTGTTTTACTGTGCATACGTTCCCACGGTGTTACTTTGGCATAAGTCCACAGAGTGTTGTTGTGGCATATGTTCCCATTGTTTTCCTGTGCATATGTTCCCACTTTCTTAGTATGGCATATGTTCCCATTGTGTTACTGTATATATGTTCCCACTGTGTTACTGTGGTATATGTTCCCACTTTGTTACCGTGGCAAAAGTTTCCACTGTGTTACTGTGCAAATGTTCCCATTGTGTTAATGTGCAATATTTTGCCACTGTGTTACTGAGGCTTATGTTCCCATTGTGATAATGTGGCATATGCTCCCATTGTGTTACTGTGCATATGTTCCCACTGTGTTAGTACGGCATATGTTCCCATTGTGTTACTGTATATGTGTTCCCACTGTGTTACTTTGGCATATGTTGCCACTGTGTTACTGTGGCATATGTTACCACTGTGTTACTGTAGCTTATGTTCACATTGTGATACTGTGGCATATAATCCCATTGTGTTACTATAGCATATGTTCTCACTGTGTTATTGTGAATATGTCCCCACAGTATTACTGTGGCATATGTTTCCACTGTGTTACTGTGGCATATGTTCCGATTGTGTAATGTGATATATGTTCCCATTGTGTAATGTGACATATGTTCCCATTGTGTTACTGTGGAATATGTTTCCATTGTGTTACTGTGATATATGTTCCCATTGTGTTACCGTGCATATCTTCCGACTGTGTTAAAATGGCATATATTCCTACAGTGTTACTGTGCATATGTTCCCAATGTGTTCCTTTGGGAAGTTACCATTGTGTTACTGTGACATATGATCCCATTGAGTTACTGTGGCATATGCTCCCATTATGTTACTGTGGCATATGTTCCCACTGTGTTACTCTACAAATGTTTTCAGTGGGTTACTGTGGCATTTGTTCCCAATGTGTTACTGTGCCATATGTTCCCATTGTTTTACTATGACATATGTTCCTACTGTGTTACTGTGGCACGAGTTCCCACTATGTTACTGTGCAAATGTTCCCATTTTGTTACTTTGGCTTATGTCCCCAATGTGTTACTGTGGGATATGTTCCCATTGTGTTAGTGTGGCAGATGTTCCCACTGTGTTACTGTGGCATATGTTCCCATTGTGTTACTGTGGCTTATGTTCCAATGATTTACTGTGGCATATGTTCCCATTGTATTATTTTCGCTTATATTCCAAATGTGTTACTGTGGCATATGTTCCTATTCTGTTACTGTGGCTTATGTTAACAATGTGTTAATGTGGCCTATGTTCCCATTGTGTTACTGTGTATATATTCCCACTGTGTTACTATGGAATATGTTCCCACAGTGTTACGGTGCATATTTTCAGACTATATTACTGTTGCATATGTTACCATTGTGTTACTGTGACATAGGTTCACATTGTATTACTGTGGCATATGTTCCCAATATGTTACTGTCGTATATGTTTGAGGTCTTTTATTGTAAAATTTTCCCATTGTGTTACTGTTGCATCTGTTACCATTGTGTTACCGTGGCATATGTTCCCGCTTTGTTACTGTAACATATGTTCCCACTGTGTTACTTTGGCATAAGTTTCCATTGTGTTACTGTTACTGTGCACATGTTCCCAATGTGTTACTGTGGCATATGTTCCCATTTTGTTACTGTGGCATATCTTCCCATTGTGTTACTGTGGCATATGTTACCACTGTGCTACTGTGCATATGTTCCCATTGTTTCACTTTGGCATATGTTCCCATTGTCTTACTGTGGCATATGTTCCCATTGTTTTACTGTGAATTTGTTCCAACAGTGTTAGTGTGGCATATGTTCCGATTGTGTTACTGTGGCATATGTTCCCATTGTGTTACTGTGTCATATGTTCTCATTGTGTTACTGTGGCATATGTTCCCACTGTGGTAATGTGGCATATGTTTCCACTTTGCTACAGTAGCATATGTTCACATTATGTTTCTGTAGCATATGTTCCCACAGTGTTACTGTGGCAAATGATCCCACAGTGTTACTGTGGCATATATTCCAACTTTTTTATTGTGCCATATGGTCACATTGTGTTACTCTGCATATGTTGCCAGTGTGTTTCTGTAGCATACGCTACCAATGTTTTACTGTGGCATATGATCCCACTGAGCTACTCTGGCGTACGCTCCCAACGTGTTACTGTGGCATATGTTCCCATTATGTTCCTAAGAATATGTTCCACAGTGTTACTGTGGCATATGTTCCCATTTTGTTACTGTGCATATGTTCCCACAGTGTTCCTGTGGCGTATGTTCCCAAAGTGGTACTGTGGCATATGTTCCCACCGTTTTCAGTGGCATATGTTCCCATTGGGTTATTGTGGCATATGTTACCTTTTGTGTTACTGTAACATATGTTCCCATTGTGTTATTAAGGAATATCTTCCCATTGTGTTCCTGTGGCATATGTTCCCGCTGTGTTACTTTGTATATGTTCCCTTTGTGTTGCTGTGACATATGTTCCCACTGTGTTACTATGGCTTACGTCCACAATTGGGATACTGTAGCATATGTTCCCATTGTGTTATTATGCATATGTTCCCACTGCGTTACTACGGAATATATTCTCATTGTGTTACTGTGGCATAAGTTTCCATAGTCTTACTGTGCATATGTTTCCACAGTGTTACTGTGGCATATGTCCCCACTTTGTTACTGAGGCATATGTTCTCATTGTGTTACTGCAATTATGTTACCACTGTCTTACTGTGGCATATGCTTCTATTATGTTAGTGCTTATGTTCCCACAGTGATACTGTGGCATAATTCCCACTGTGTTACTCTGGCATATGTTCCATCTGTGTTACTGTAGCATATGTTCCCACTCTGTTACTATGCCATATATTCCTATTGTGTTACCGTGGCAAATGTTCCCTTTGTGTTACTGTGCATATTTTCCAGCTCTGTTACAGAAGCATATGTTCCCAATGTGTTACTGTGGCATATGCTCCCACCGTGTTACTGTGGCATATGTTCATTTTGTTTTTTCTGTAGCATATGTTCCAAAAGTGTTACTGTGGGAGATGTTCCCACAGTGTTCCTGTGACATATATTCCCAATGTTTTATTTAGGCATATTTTCCCATTGTGTTATTGTGCATATGTTCCCAGTGTGTTTCTGTAGCATATGTTCCAATTGTGTTACTCTCCATATGTCCCCACGGAGTTTTTGTAGCATATGTTCCCACTGTGTTGCTGTGGCATATGATCCCACCAAGTTCCTCTGGCACACGCTCCTACTGTGTTACTGTGGCGTATGATCCCATTGTTTTGCTGAGCATATGTTCCACAGTGTTACTGTGGCATATGTTCCCATTGTGTTACTGTGCATATGCTCCCACAGTGTAACTGAGGCTTATGTTCCCACGGTGTTACTGTGGCATATGTTCCCACTGTGTTTCAGGGGCATATATTCCCGTTGTGTTACTGTGGCATATGCTACCATTGTGTTACTGTGGCATATGTTCCCACTCTGTTACTAGGGCTTATGTTCGCATTGTGATACTGGGGCATATGTTCCCATTGTGTTACTGTGGCATATGTTCCCATTGTGTTGCTGAGCATATGTTCCAGAGTGTTACTGTGCATATGTTCCCATTGTGTTACTGTGCATAAGTTCTCACTTTGTTACAATGGCAAATATTACCACTATGTTCATGTGGCATATGTTCCCATTGGGTTACGATGACTTATTTTCCCATTATGTTACTGTACATATGTTCCCACAGTGTTACTGTGGCACATATTCCCACAGTGTTACTGTGGCATATATTCCCACTGTCTTACTGTGGCATATGTTCCCACTGTGTTACTGAGCCATATATTCCATTTGTGTTACTGTGCGTATGTTCCCACTGTGTTACTGTGGCATATGTTTCCATTGTGTTACTGTGGCATATGTTACCTTTTCTGTTACTGTAACATATGTTCCCATTGTGTTATTAAGGAATATCTTCCCATTGTGTTCCTGTGGCATATGTTCCCGCTGTGTTGCTTTGTATATGTTCCCTTTGTGTTGCTGTGGCATATGTTCCCACTGTGTTACTATGGCTTACGTCCCCATTGTGATACTGTAGCATATGTTCCCATTGTGTTATTGTGCATATGTTCCCACTGCGTTACTACGGAATATGTTCTCATTGTGTTACTGTGGCATACGTTTCCATAGTCTTACTGTGCATATGTTTCCACAGTTTTACTGTGGCATATGTCCCCACTGTGTTACTGAGGCATATGTTCCCACTGTGTTACTGTAATTATGTTCCCACCGTGTTATTCTGTCATATGCTCCTATTATGTTACAGTGCTTATGTTCCCACAGTGATACTGTGGCATAATTCCCACTGTGTTATTGTGGCATATGTTCCATCTGTGTTACTGTAGCATATGTTCCTACTGTGTTACTATGCCATATATTCCTATTGTGTTATTGTGGCAAATGTTTCCTTTGTGTTACTGTGCATATTTTCCAGCTCTGTTACAGAAGCATATGTTCCCAATGTGTTACTGTGGCATAAGTTCCCACTGTGTTACTGTGGCATATGTTCATTTTGCTTTTCTGTAGCATATGTTCCAAAAGTGTTACTGTGGGAAATGTTCCCACAGTATTCTTGTGACATATATTCCCAATGTTTTATTGGGGCGTATGTTCCCATAGTGTTATTGTGCATATGTTCCCATTGTGTTTCTGTTGCATATGCTCCCATTGTGTTACTCTGCATATGTTCCCACTGAGTTTCTGTAGCATATGTTCCCAATGTGTTGCTGTGGCATATGACTCCGCTGAGTTACTCTGGCACACGCTCCCACTGTGTTTTTGTAGCATATGATCCAATTGTTTTGCTGAGCATATGTTCCACAGTTTTACTGTGGCATATGTTCCCATTGTGTTAGTGTGCATATGCTCCCACAATGTTACTGTGGCTTATGTTACCACAGTGTTACTGTGGCATATGTTCCCACAGTGTTACAGGGGCATATATCCCCATTCTGTTACTGTGGCATATGTTACCATTATGTTACTGTGGCATATGTTCCCACTCTGTTACTAGGGCTTATGTTCGCATTGTGATACTGTGGCATATGTTCCCATTGTATTACTGTGGCATATGTTCCCATTGTGTTGCTGAGCTTATGTTCCACAGTGTTACTGTGCTTATGTTCCCATTGTGTTACTGTGCATAAGTTCTCACTGTGTTACAATGGCAAATATTACCACTATGTTCATGTGGCATATGTTCCCATGGGTTACTATGGCTTATTTTCCCATTGTGTTACTGTACATATGTTACCACAGTGTTACTGTGGCACATATTCCCACAGTTTTAATGTGGCATATATTCCCACTGTCTTACTGTGGCGTATGTTCCCACTGTGTTACTGTGCCATATATTCCATTTGTGTTACTGTGCATAGGTTCCCACTGTGTTACTGTGGCATATGTTCCCATTGTGTTACTGTGCATATGTTCCCACAGTGTTACTTTGGAAAATGTCCCCAGAGTGTTGTTGTGGCATATGTTCCCATTTTGTTACTGTGCATATGTTCTCACTTTGTTAGTATGGCATATATTCCCATTGTGTTACTGTATATATATTCTCACTGTGTTACTGTTGCTTATGTTCCCACTTTGTTACTGTGGCAAAAGTTTCCACTGTGTTACTGTGCAAATGTTCCCATTGTGTTAATGTGGCATATGTTGCCACTGTGTTACTTTGGCTTATGTTCCCATTGTGATGCTGTGCCATATGCTCCCATTGCGTTACTGTGAATATGTTCCCACTGTGTTACTACGGTATATTTTCCCAATGAGTTACTTTATATACGTTCCCACTGTGTTACTGTGGCATATATTGCCACTGTGTTACTGTGGCATATGTTCACACTGTGTTACTGTGGCTTATGTTCCCATTGTCATACATTGGCATATAATCCCATTGTGTTACTATAGCATATGTTCCCACTGTGTTATTGTGAATATGTTCCCACAGTGTTACTGTGGCATATGTTCCCACTGTGTTACTGTGGCATATGTTCCCATTGTGTTACTGTGACATATGTTTTCATTGTGTTGCTGTGGAATATGTTCCCATTTTGTTACTGTGACATACGTTCCCATTGTGTTACTGTGCATATCTTCCGACTGTATTACTATGGCATTTTTCCTACAGTGTTACTGTGCATATGTTCCCACTGTGTTACTGTGTGAGGATACCATTGATTTACTGTGATATATGTTACCATTGCGTTACTGTGGCATATGCTCCCATTATGTTACTCTGGCATATGTTCCCACTGTGTTACTGTACAAATGTTTTCGTTGGGTTACTGTGGCATATGTTTCCAATGTGTTACTGTGCCATATCTTCCCACTGTGTTACTGTGGCATATGTTCCTACTGTGTTACTGTGCCATGAGTTCCCAGTATGTTACTGTGCAAATGTTCCCATTGTGTTACTGTGGCTTATGTCCCCAATGTATTACTGTGGGATATGATCCCATTGTGTTAGTGTGGCAGATGTTCCCACTGTGTTACGGTGGCATAAGTACCCATTGTGTTACTGTGGCTTATGCTCCCAATATTTTCTTGTGGCATATGTTCCCTTTGTGTTATTTTGGATTATATTCCCAATGTGTTACTGTGGCATATGTTCCTATTCTGTTACTGTAGCTTATGTTAACAATGTGTTAATGTGGCATATGTTCCCATTGTGTTACTGTGCATATTTTCCCACTGTGTTACTATAGAATATATTCCCACAGTGGTACGGTGCATATTCTCAGACTATATTACTGTTGCATATGTTACCATTGTGTTACTGTGACATATGTTCTCACTGTGTTATTGTGGCATATGTTCCCATTGTGTTAATGTGGCATATGTTCCCATTGTGTTAATGTGCATATTTTCCCACTGTGTTACTATGGAATATATTCTCACAGTGGTACGGTGCATATTTTAAGACTATATTACTGTTGCATATGTTACCATTGTGTTACTGTGACATAGGTTCACATTGTGTTACTG
>JAUUDZ010196899.1:0-17880 GCA_032361705.1 Panulirus versicolor | reverse complement strand
CAGGCCATTCGAGGCTATTAGGGCTGGCTTTATCATTGATATTATGCTTACAGTTGGCAGGTTAATGGGGAAACTACAGTAATGTACCGGATAGACCCATACACGATGAAGACAAAGACCGAAAAATTCGGGTTCCTTTGGACTAAGCCACAGCCGATGGCGTAACGGACAGTGAAGCATGAAAACAGTGCAGTCTCACGCAACGCACGGAGGCCTGTGGTGACTGCAAATCATTTCGTTAGCAGGGGACAAGTCTGCATGCAAAACGAGCATCTTTGACGTACCGCAGCATGCCTGGGTGTGACCATGTTGTTTATAAACGAAGAAGGTGTTAGGGAATTCTAAGCGTTACTTCATAACCAACGGTCACACCTCACGCTGCGTTAATGAACAGTTGCAAGGTTGCTAGGGTCTTTTCCCCCCGTCAGGTCGACTTCAATTTAGGATTCTACCCTTATTTTTCTCATCCAAGTATATCAAAGTTAATCAACATTTGCGCCCCAACATATCCATTCTCAAAAATCTTTTATGAAACTCCTGGCTCATAATCTGTTACGAAACACGCGAGGTCTATAAACGAGACTATGCTCGATAAAGGATGGAAACACACTAGCCCTTGACGCCTTTCTGTTTTCATACGGGCCTTGTGTAAACCAGTTGCTTAGTGATTCTCCTATCCGTTGGGGGTAATGGGGGTTGTCATAGGTTCACTCTGAGTGACCATGATGATTTATGACTCTCTATGACAATCTACTACATTCACACGGATCAGGAAACAGGAAAGGAGGCAAGGTGCTATTGCAGGAGGGTTGAGACAGGCTAGGCAGGAGCGTATTCATGGTCAAGGGGTCGGGGAGCGAATTACTTAACTTTCAGGGAGAAAGGGACGAATTATAAACTTTCGGGGAGAAGAGACTTATGAACTTTCAGGGGAGGGGGCGAATTATCAACTCGCGACCTTAGAACGACGAACATCTCAAAAGAATGATATGTAAAAATTAAACGCATCTTAGAGAACTTGGCAGCTTTTCAGGTATTTGTATGCAACATTCGATTCCGAATATTTATCCAATTCTCAAAACTGAATACAGGTGTATTAAGACAAGACTGGTGACAGTATGTAAGCGATTTTAAACATATATTTGATAACATATAACAGGTAACTCCAGGAAGTTTTGTTCGATGAGGGAAAAAAAATCAAAATACTTTTGCAGGTACAGAACATTTCGTTACTTTCAACTTACGTCCGTGTTTTAGGAAGATGATGAATCTGACGCTAGTTCCACAAGTCACCGTGTGTAAATCACTCAAAAACTTAAGCTGACATTGTTGAATACACATCGATTTATCTCCTTTCGAGGGAATAAAAGGGATAGAATAACTGTAAAAATGTATAAATCATTCTTACTAAATTCATTATACATTGTGAAGGTCAAGGGAGTACAGCCGGGCGAACGACCCCGTCCATTCCCGCTCCTCTCGTTACGTCCCTGTCGACGGACAACTAAATGGTATTAAGGAGGAGATAAAGGTTTTCGAGATTTCAAAAGATCAAAGGATCAGTCTACGTCTCACAAATGTGAGGGACTCGCGGAGATAACGTTAAAAAACAAAAACAAACCAATAAAATAATTAGCGTTCCGTGATAGTTTGACTCAGGCAAAAACATGAAGAAAAAATATTCCAATGACAATGATCTTAGGATTGATAAGAAGGCTTCTTTTAATAATACTGCAGTGTCTCAAGTCTTTTATCTTCATCACCACAGTTCCGACTTACATTAACAGGTCTACGCACACCACCTGGACTGTTCGGTGAAGATGTTTCGAAATCTTAAGTTCAAATTAAAGAATCACTCAGGACTATATCTGCAGTATAGTGACATAATTTTTCTTGTTTGTTATCCACTGTTATTTTCCATGGTAGAAGTATTTGCTCAACAATCTTACATTCGCTCCTATCATTCCCTCTAGCTGTCATGTACAATGCACTAAAACCAGAGGGCCGTATCCTTAAATATATAAGCCAAGGATGTGGACGAGGTGGCGTTGCCTTAAGTGAACCATGGCCATGGCTGAGGTGGAGTTGCCTCAAGCGAACCATGGCCATGTCTGAGGTAGTGCTGCCTCAAATGAACCATGGCCACGGCTGAGGTGGTGTTGCCTCAAGTGAACATGGCCATGGCTTAAGCAGGGTCGCATCAAGTGAACCTTGGCCATGACGTGTATCATTTCATGAGCCATGGCCTTCAGGTGATATTACTACGTCAATCATAGTTATGGGAAGACGATGTTACTTCATGTGTGTAATTGCTATAAGGGAGATAGTGTTAGGGGGCATGGTGTTACCTCAAGTGAACCATGGGAGAATTACTTTTACATTGTGAGCCATGATAGAGGTGGTGCTACCTCCAGTGACCCATGGGGTACGTGGTGTTGTCTCGTGACACATGGGACAGCAGAGGTGCAAGTAAGCCATTAGGGTATTGGTGTTACCTCTCGTGATCCATGGAATGAAGTGGTGTTGTTTCGTGACACTGGTGTTGCAAGTGAGCCACAGGGGAGGTGGTATTGCCTCCAGTGACCTATGGAGTAAGTAATGTTGTCTTAGGTTATCCACAGGGATGGAAGTGTTGCCCCTAGGAAGCCACTGAGTAGGAAGTATTTCCTTAAGTGTTGCGCGATGATGCGAGCCTCAGTTTGTTTTTGTTTTGATCTTGATCGACAAGTGAGACGCGACTTGCGCGGAAGGCTCGTCATTTCATTGTCGACTAACTATAGAATTAAAACCATTTGCAATACTTTTTTCCTTATCTGTTGAAATCTGTAAACTATGCTAGCTTTGATGATGGGCTGAAGTGTGTATTTTCTCCTTTCTAAAAGTCGCACTTCATGACTGATCCTCTTGCCCGCCTCTTGGATCAGAAAGGGAGGGTTCTGATTGTTGGGAATTTCTGTACAAGGAGCTACTACAAGGGAAGGTGTTGTTTGGGTGCCCTCCTCGCCAGTATGGAGGGTGCTGAGGGCACTCCACTCCTGCTGGATGAACTAGAAGCATCTGAGACTCTACTGGTGTACTGTGGAAGTGGTGAAGAGGATGAGGTGCCGACGACGGAGCAGCACCAAGGGCTCCCACTCACGGGCACCCTCGACCTCCAGCCTTCAGGCACACAGGATGATGAGTGAGTGGGAGTTCTTTGTCATCCTTGAAAGCTAGGTTCGTAAAATTTCAGTTTAGGGCTGCAGCCTCATAAACATATGCATTTGGTAGAATCGTCTGTTATTGGACACCTCATATTTAGTAGACGTAATCAAAACTACAGTTGCTTGAATTGGAGCATTATTTCTCTTTCATGGAATGATAGATAAGTGAGAGGGCTATGAAGCTTAGGGAAAATGGGGGTTAGAAAATGTCAGATTATGTGAAACGCTTGTAGAAATAAAAAGAACTCATGGATACCCCTCCCAGTGTTCCTTAACAGACTAGATTAATTCATTTTCAATTTCATTGACGAAATATACCAGACAGGCATGATTTAAGTGTTTTTAAGTTCAGTTCTGTGTCGGAAGGCATTGTCTATTTCAGTGCTCCCTTCTTGTATCTTTGTCTATTATTTACTGTGCTGTATAGTGCGCTGGTCTGTGGTATATTCTTATTCTTAACTATCTTCTGTCCCTCCCCCTTTACCTCACTTTTCAAAAATTTTCTATCATATCTTTTGTGTTTTTTATATCCTTGTTCTCGAAGAGTAGTTTTCATATTCTCTGACCTTTTGCCCATCCATCCTCCTGTTAACAGCTTCCACATGAATGTGTCTGTACAGAGTTTTGTCATATATGGTCACATGCCAGTAGCTACAAGGAAAATGAAAAGAATTATCTTAATTTTTCATTTTTCCTTGTGGCTACAAGCTTATTCCAAATCACATGTTCTTTTCTCATTTATCTGCATATAGTAAGGTATGACTGATATTTGTATGTATTTCATTTCAAGGTGGCTGATTATCATCCATTTTCATGCAGGAATTGGCTGTGCATTGATAGGGAGGATTTATTGTAAAATGATGTAGGTTTTTAATTAAGTCATTGATTGATGAATCCTTTGTTTTCTGTGGTGTTTTGCTAATTTTATATACTTTTATACAGTATTGGTTCCATTATTGTTTGTTATATGTTGCATATTTCAAAAGTGAAGTTCACTTACATCTTTAGAATATAAATATATGATTAATTTTTTGTTATTTTGTGGTAGAGAGGATGCACTGTGGGTTGTGGGAAGTACCATACAGCTTGGACTTCAAGATGCAGATAATGGTGATGAAGCATTGTTGCTAGAAGGGTCTGAAGTGGTGAGTGAAGGGGCAGTTTTGGATGGACAAACACTGCTACTGTTGAATGATGACGTCACGATTCCTCCCATCACTCAGGATATCCCCTCCTCTGAGGACACCATGGTTTGTAGTGGGAAAACACTGTATCATATGCACATATAGTAGGGAAAGTAAATGTATGGTATTACACTTTAATGTCTCGAATCTGGTGCTCCAAATAATCTCATAGTCTGGCACTTGCAAGGGCACTGATGTTGAGTATAATGGTGCTTGTGTTTGCAGAATTCACATCAGTACAGTATTTCCGGGGTTTTGCCTGGGTATTTTCATGTTATACTATTCATTGTTTGCTCAGTTGTGAAGTATCATCATAGACTGTATATGACATTATCAGCTGACCTCAGTAGTCTTGTATTTGAGTGATTTAAGCACATCAGCTTCTTTGTAATCAACTAACTCTGCCTCACTCTATGTTTAATAGATAACTACAAATGAAATTTCTTTAGAACTTTTAAAAAACTATTTATTGAGAAAATAAAATTGCCCAAGTTATCTCATATGATTAGCTCTTGTCTTCCTTAGCAATGTTGATACTTACATTTGGGCCAGATCCCTTAAGCAGCAGCTGTTCATTCCCATGGTTGCTGGATTTGAGACATTAATGTGTAGAGTTCAATGCACATGTTCACTCAAGATCATGTTTATTGTGATCTGCAATGTTAGGAAATCTTACCAGTTATCTTGATATCCATTGTGAATTGTTTTTCAGGTAAGAGTCAATGCAAGAAAACTCTCCAGGGAAAGAACTTCATCACCTAGTAAATATCAGCCCAAGATACCAAATCGATCAAGTCATTATGAGACAGACTCTCAAGATTTGAGCAAACTTAATTTATCTTTGCAAACCACACCTAGGACATATTCTCGTGCCAATGTTATAACCACATCAAGATCATCATCTGTACCCATAACTTCATCATCTTCTTTGCCATTAACATTGGAGGCTGAACCTCTGTCATCAGGAGCAGAAACCAATGCAATTCTGAAATATACTTCTAAATACTGTAGTAATTTATCTTTGCCCACCAAATTCAAAGAGACACAAAAACTTGAAAATATTTCTGTGCTGCCATTGCCCAAAGAGAAAGGTTCACGACCTTCAGGAGTGAAATTCAAACTAACTGCGTGCTCCAAGTCTTCATTGGATGAAGATGAGCTTAGTGAAGAACCGTTCGTGGGTCCATCAGTACGATGGCCCACTCAACCTAAAAGTTACCGTGGAGCAAAACCTAGAGAAGGCGGCATACTCAGAAAGAATTTGAGAAAGGTAAGCCACTTTTTCTTTCATATTTTCATACAGTGGTATTGATTTGTAGATGATATGGAAGTTTTGAGTACATTTATATGTAAACATATTTATACCATAAAGTTTTTCAGGTACCTCAGAGGGTGGATACTGATGGAGAGACAAGCGGCATGGGGTCATCTGTGGATGAGCCAGTTGAATCATCAACTGAGTCTGCCTCAGAGGCTCCAGTTTTGGCACCATCCTTCATACAACCTCGACCTTCAGTGACACGAGGTCCTTCATCTTCTCCTACTGCTGTGAAGGCTAGTATATTTTAGAATTTATATTATGACCTTATTCATAAATATAGATATAGAATTTGGTGTTACTCATAAATCAGTGATGATTGAAAATGTAAAAGAAAAATATTTGTATTACCCTTTTTCCTTAAAAGGCTTACATGTATGTAGATATAGATTTAGTCAAACCAGTGTTTCCTTGAATTCCATCTGTACCATGGTGTTACCTATCACAAATGTGGGAAATGATGAACAGGTATAAAAATTACATATTACATAATGTAAATTTTATTGCCTTATTGACTAAAAGGGATAGGAGTGAGTATTTGAAAGAACTGATGTATAGCTGAGATGATAGGGTGGCAAATGTTGGATCAGGCAGGTATGCAAAGGAAGAGAGTCATGGAATGTAGTTTCTTGAAAAGAAAAAGATAGTGAAAGCCTTGTGTCAGATGAAGTGTTGCAAAGAGTGGATGGGATTGCTGTTGAATTTTTCAATGAAGAAATTGACTGTTGTTGATTGGTTGGTTGGAGTTTTAATGAATGCATGGGACAGATTGAATTGTAACTATGTGGCATACAGAAGATGACATGTCATTGGGTTTAACCAGGTTAGTGAAAGTGTAAGAGTAAACCATGGAATGGTCTCTATTGCTTGGCTGTGGATATGGGGCTCTTGTTTTCTTTCACTAGACATTTATGCTAGAGAGTGGATGTAAGTGAATGAGGACCTTCATCTGTTCCTGGTGCAATCTCACTGTGGGGGAAATGGCAGACAAGTATGAAAAAAAGGCATTATTATTTTCATCCTATAAATGAGCCATCACTTCCCACCACTTAGTATTGATTTCTTTCTACCTAATAACACCCATCTGAGGCTACTTCCCCTAAACACATATGAGTTGCACTTTCTTGTACACATTTTGGACATTACCCATTTCTTCAGCATTACTGTCATTACCTCAATATTCACAAGACCCTAATGTTCAGGAAGCAGTTTCCACACTGAAGACTGAACACTTTTGTAGTTCTGCACTTACCCCACAAGCACAAATAACCACCACTCTTCTTGACCTGTGGTCCTTCCTATTGGATGTGGCTGACTTTCTGAGCTCTGCAGGAACCCCATTGAATGGGATCCTGGTGCAAGAAGGTAAGGTAAGGTATAAGGGAAGAGCGCTTATTGAATAGGTGACAGAATGAATATTATTTTCAAATGTTATAGGTTATTAGATGTAGACATGTGAGCTTATAATTAATATTTTGATTTCTTATTGTGCTGCTGGAAGTGTAACATTTTACATTACCACAGAAACGAAGAGGAGGGTGGCCGAAAGGACGCAAACGAAAACCAGAGCTTCCTGGAGCCAAGCCACCAAAAGCACCCTTAACAGCATATGTTCTTTTCCTCAATGAAAGGCGTAAATACTACAAAGAAACACGGCCAGAACTAAGTTTTGGGGCTGTAAGTATTTAGTTCTGTTGAAAGGAAATCTTCCAGCTTCTTTGTGATTAGGTAGGAATCTTTTTAAAGTTTGGGAACATTTGACCTTTTTACTGTATCAGTTTGTTTCTGTGCCTCATTTTTTTTCTTGTATACATACATTTTTATTTTGAATATATAAAGGTTGTTTATTTAAAGTGATGTAGGTAAATGAAGCATAAGTAAGTGATATGAGTGTTGAGCAATATTTAGGAATTGTTAGCGTGTAATATTTACTTTCAATTGAAGTACAATTTTTTTTTAATTATTGCACTGTGGGAAATCACATGAATGAGCATCGTTGAAAGACATATTACTATATAGCGCATCACCATAAGAATATCAAATTTAGCTCTATGCATGTTCGATACAGGGTATGGAATCTAGCTCGGTGGCCTTTAGCCTTTGATAGTCATTAAATTGAGCAACAGTGTATTTTAACAAGATGTATTTCTCTTTTTAGTCTCATAGTATTAGATACATGACAACTTTATGTTATATTGTGAGACTTAAGGATGGATTTTTGCTTCCCCCCTGCAAATGTAACCATATTCATCACTACATATTTAGATTCTATGATCACTTACCAAAATTTTGAATTTGCACCCATTATCTACATGCTATTTCTTGGACTATAAGGTGAGTGCTGAATTAGACAGCTAGATATTTTTATTGAAAATAGGTGACCATTGTTTATATCTATGACACTGGTTTAACTGAACGATGGAGTGAGTTTTACTAGTAGTGTAGCCCAACGTGATATGTAAAAAGACTTCACCATAGCCCAAAATATGTTATAAGTTGCTAGTCCTTGGATGGACTGTGGATGGGCTGTATGATACAGCCATAGTGTACAATCTCTTGTGTAATGTTGTATGGGGTTAGGCAATCCCTGAAGAGTAGAATGGATTAAATGTATGGTCATTTGTATGGTCAGAGGTAAGGTGCAAAAAAAATTATTAGAAACATGCATATATAGTGACCTTTTATAAGGGAAAGGGAGGACAGAAATGAATGTTTGAACTGTTGAGGTGTAAGTCTGATATGTACTCCTTTTATGGGAAATTGGTGATGAATAGAATGCACTAAGTATCTGATTAGGGGGGAGCAGTCTGGCATCAGGAGTGGTAGAAGATGTTTGGACCAGGTGCTTGCTTTGTAGAATTTGTGTGAGAAATTCTTGCAAAAGGAGAGGGATTTTAGTTAGTTTTTAGTTTATAGAAATGAGCACCTTAGCTATAATGGGTATGGGCGTACATAATTTCTTATATAACCTTTTTTGAGCCAAGCTTTTTTGACTGGCTTGTGGTCAGCCTTAACTTAGCTTGTTTCATCTTGAGGGTCGGATCAGAGGCCATCTTTAGTACACCCTCATCTTCATAAAACTACTAGCACCACATGCCTTTAGCCAGAACCATTGGGGTCAGGTCAAAAGCCAACTCCCTCCTCATCATACCCTTGACACTGCTTGAATGGTTTAGGTCCTCTTTGCTACACCCTCATCTTAATTACATCCTTGAAATCACCAGCCTTTGATCTTAACTCTTACAGGCATTGACCTGAACCTTAAAGTTCAAGACAAAGGTCATTTTCACTCCACATACATATTCACTGCACCTTCAACGACTACGTCTTCAACTTTTCTGCATCCTCACCTTTACTGCCACTCCCAATGTGTGGCCATTGACTTAGATATTACAGTTCAGGTCAAGGGCCATATTCAGTACACCATTGTCTTTACTGCACCTTTATTTCCATTACACTGTGCCCTTATATTCAGTACAGTCTTATCTGTACTGCCCTTCCTTTTACTCTGAGTAGACAGAAGCTGATAGATGAGAAAATTCCCTTTGACAATGAGACAAATACACAAATCTTGAACTCTAGCATTTTTTCTTCAGTTGTTTTAGTAGTTTGTATATCAGTTGAAATAATTGAAACTGTCGTGATCCTGATGTCGTAGACGAATAGTATATTTTTTTGATAGGACTGCAATTATTGTTCTTAAAATGATAATAGGGAAGGACGAGTCTGGTATTTTAAGGTTGTTACCCATGTGTCAGGGAATGCCTTTGAATAAACATCTTGATTGCATGATGTTTCAAATCTGGCTCTCTTTCTTTGAAAATGTTTTTGTGGATCAGTTTAAAGTTCTTTTGATTTTAAGATGACTGAAGTGTTACTGTTTAATATCCCATGAACAAGAAAACTGAACAGCAAAATGTAGATTCAGAAAAAATGAATTTAACTTGCTTTAAGTATATTAAAATTTTTTCGATCGATATCACTCATTTGTTTGGTCTGTGAATATGGTTGTAATTATCTGTTGTCTTTTCAGGTGACAAAATTACTGGGAGCTGAGTGGTCAGCTATGACTGCAGAGCAGAAGGCTGCATTTGTTACACGATCAGAGCAGGACAAGAGGCGATATAGAAATGAATTACAAGCATATAGGCAATCTCATGATTATCAGCTGCTACTAAGGAAGAAAAGAATTAAAAGTAAGTACTGGTTTTCTGTAAGTGCATTTGGTGTAACATATTGCTTTTCAATATCAAAGACTTTCATTTAATTAGATAGTTTAGTATTTGAAATATTAGTCATCCTTGTCATTACAAAGAGGTCTTAACAAAATTTGGTTATTTACATTTCTGAACATTTGGGTATGCCTACTTTAACAAATCTTTTAGAACGATTTTTTTTTTATCTCTTAGGATCTCTGCACTGTAGTTTTAATTCCAGAAATTAATGCAGTTTCTTTTTATCCTCTTTTTATCCTTATCATTTTTCTATATTGGAATATAACCTGTGAAGTTATTTGTCTCCTTAACTTCGTTGTTTAGTTACCCTAGTGACCAGTCAAATGGTAAAAAGCAGTTACTACTTCATAATGGTGAAATAAATATCTTATTTTGGTATCAAGGTAACCATTGGAGGCATAAGTTGAATATTTGTCTAACACCATAAAGATATGAATTGAACTAATAGTTTTAAAGAGAAGATTTTTTTTCATGCTTGTTCACCATTTCCTGCATTAGTTAGGTAGTGCCAGGAACAGTCAAAGATATGGCCTCATTCACTCTCATCCATTCTCTAGCAGTCATGTATAATGCACTGATACCAGAGCCATCTGTTCACAACCAGGCCCCATAGACCTTTCTGTGTTTTTCCTTGACCACTGACAATACATCATTCCCTGTAACCATATCGCTCCATTTTGCTTTATCCACTTGCATGCCTTGCACCCTCTTGCATGTTCATAGCATCTTTCACTCAATCCTTCTATCCCCTCCTTGATTTCCCGCTTTTTCTTGTTCCCTCTACCTCAGACATTTATGCCCTCATAGTAATCCTTTATTCACTCATCCTCTCCATGTGTCAGAATCATTTCAGTGAACCTTCTTCAGTAAAGGTAATAAAGATAAGCGTAAGATCATCAGTAATCATAGTCTTTGTAGAATATTGTGTGAACCACCACTCTCACTTATTGTGGAAAGTGAATTGTTAAGTATAGAGATATATATCTTGATAGGACATGAATGTTTGGATAAAGAAAATGGACATGAATTGAAAATTATCAGTTTTGTTGTGGTTTGCACCTAGAAGCTTTTCACCTGACAATAGAGGGGTATTGAGTGAAAGTATTGTAATCCTTGTAATTATTTCCAGATGTCATCAGAAGAGGTGGCACAACTACAGAAGAGTCGTCTGACTTTACAGATGAAATTGATGTAAGTGGTTGAGGAATTTTTATTTTAAAAAAGTTAAGGTCTCTGAATCCACAGTATATATACATGGACTAAAGTATTTGAAAAGATTCTCATGTTAAGTCACCTAACACTCTTGTTCAAATGTTGGGGACAGTTTATTGAATATTCAAAATTGTGTTTTTTCCTCTCTTTCATAATCTTCATGGAAGTTAGTATTGATTATTATATACACTTGATAGGACAGGCTTTTAACATTCATTCTCAGGATGATGATAGTGAGGAACTGTACTGCCGAATCTGTGACCAGTTGTTTACCTCTCTTCACAACAAAAGAGAACACCTGTATGGCAAACAACATTTACAGGTAAAGAATAACTGTTTATCTTCTGTCAACCTGATGTCATTCCTATATCTATTAGGTACAGTTGGTCAGAAAAAAAAAAATGAGTGGAAAATAAACATCTAATTAAACTTGCCAGCAAAGTGTATGTGACTAACATAATGAAAACTAACAGCCCTTGAAATCCATATCCTGACTTTTGTTGATTACAGTGAAGTGAATGAAAATATTTACATCTTATCATATTCATTTTGCATATGAAGTTGATTTAGCTAGGACTAAGTATGCTTTGTGTAGTCAGACGTCATTCCATTAATAATATCTGCTCACATGCTTTATATTTATGCCTTTACACATGAACTGCAGTGGCATCAATATATGGGAGTGTAAATGACGTGGTGCATGCATGCATGATTCAGCCATCTTAGGGCACACATGGAGAAATATCATACGTCTCATTCACTCGCAGATCCTTATAAAAAGTGCACATGCAGAATCTTGGCCTTTTGCCAGATTTATATGCACATTATTATAGTCATTTCTAGAATAAAGAAAACAATGTCTGTAATATTAGCAATGGAAATTAGAGTGTTTGTTCATCTATTATGTAAAATCTTTCTGCCTATGTAAATTATATGTTGATTTGTAAATGATACAGTATAGAAAACATAAGTATGATATGTAAAGATGCATAATTGATATATAGTGATGCCAAAAAATCTTGCTCTTAATAAAATCATAAAGTGTTTAATTTAATTAGGTGTATCTAGCATGAAATTACATATGGAAAGAACCATAATTATTGTATACCTACCCTATCCTAAACCCTTCTCTGTCCAGTTGGCATCCTTCCACACCAACATATAGAATATTATACTACTTTTTGGGGTATTATCTTCAGCAACATATAATATAACCTCTGATTCCACCATATAACACCCACATCAGCTCTCCTTTACCATGGAGAGGATCAGCAACAAGATATTGATGGCATAGGTGTTTCATGCATAGAGAATTTGGTAGCATGACAGTAGATACAGCTTGGGGCTACAGCTTTAGCAGGTGATTACAATAGTGTTTTGAAATAATTTTGTTACATTGCCCTTCAGGATATATAATACTTATGTTATAGGCATATAATAAGTGTGATTGGGATTTTGATAGTGTGTTTGCATGCTTCACTGATGTCAACCATTGGGCTTCAGCAGCTTTGATCAGAAAAGTAATTTTGTCTTACTTGTATCTTTTCACTTACAGGCTATTACAGGAGAATATCAACGTGAAAGACTGGCAGAAGAGGAGAGGCAGATGGCAGCAACTACACTGTCAGGCAGGAGTGGAGACTGCCTCAGTTGTGGTTCTTTTGTCAGCTCTCAGATGCATTGCTCTAGAGCAGGTAAAATTAATATACCTTATATGTGTTTTCCTTTTCCTGTGGTTAATTTTGTAAAACTTTGAACCCCTTTATGTGAAGCTTGAGTTAGTTTAGGAAGGGGAGATGATGTGTGAAGTAGATCTTTGCAGTCAGGGTTTTAATGGAGAAACTAACTGTGAAAAAAAAATGTATGTAGCACTTATGGATTTTGCAGAGTTAACAGGAGGAGAGTTGGGGAAATATTTACTTTTTGATATAATTGGAAGAATACTGAATGGTGCCAAGAGATATTCGAATGCAAAAAGATCAAGTGTTAAAGTGTATTATAAGTGGATGATCTGATAAATGTGTGGCTATGTCTGTGGGCTATATCACGATAGATTTTTACTGTTTTATAGATAGAGCATTATGTAGAAAGTTAGATGATTATAATATCACCGTACACCAGAACCATGATGGAACAAGATGGAAATTACCTGTTGGTATATTTGCATGATATTGGTTTCTTGAGGAATTAGAGGAGTAGGGTAAAATTCATGGTCTTCATAATGTTTTTAAGAGAATGATGAATGTAGCTGCATGTGAGAGCAAGGTTATCAATACTGAAAGAGATAAGGAGATACAGTAATGATAATTTTGAATGAAGAAGAATTGATGGTTTTCATTCAATATTGTTTTTCTGCCAAAGTGAGATAGTTTCATGAACAGGAGGAAAATCCTTAATTTTCTCCTTTTGTTCTTACACTTAAAAAATGATGGTACATGAGGGAAGGATTTCTGGGCCCTCCTGCTTCCACCCATCATAATTGCTTTTTAGGGCTTGGTAGAGATGTATGGGCGATATTCCATATCCCCCATTATTGTTAAGGATTTCAATTATTTTGGAGGTATTATCAGTAAGAGACTACGGTCATATATGGCAGTCAGAGATCAGATGTGTGCAAATTATGCTAGTGTTTATTTGTTTCTGGTGCTTCCTGTTAAAGTAGGAAAGACAATTTTGAATAAGAAATACCAGTATGGGTGATAATGGACAAGCTAAGGCTGTGATTAGCATCATTCATGGTTGAAGAATTGGGTCTACACCAATAGCAGTATCAAGCTGGGAAAAGTTTGAGTGTAGAGTGTATAAGAAGCTTGCATGATGGATTACATGTTGCATAACCCTTAGTTATTGTGGACATAGAGATGTAAGATATAAGAACAGTTACTGTGGATAATATTTCTAGACATATAAGAATAAAAAGAGTAGAAGAATTGTCTGTATGACTTCCAACCCCCCACCCTTCACACCCAAAAGACTGCTTATATGCCACTCACTCCAAGAACTTTGCATTTGCTGCCTTCACTTTGCATTTACTGCCTTCACCACTCTGTTCATTAAGAAATAAAACAGCTATGGTGACATCGCACACCTCTGCTGCAGACTCACACTCCTCTCTCCCTACTTGCATACACACCTTACTCTCTTGATAAAAATTCCTTTACTGCTTCTAATAGCTTTCCTCCCACACCATATATTTGTAACACCATCCACAAAGCATCTTTATCGTCTCTTGTCATATGCTTTCTCCAGATCCATATCAATGTTTTCAATTTACAGGCTTGAGAGTTCTGCCACCAGGAGTCTGTCCTAGTTGTTGCTCTGGTGGACCAGTTTTACCACATTCCAAGCAGTCTTCACGTTCCCATAATGAAGAAGATGACCATGATGGTGATGAAGAAGATGAAGAGGAGGAAGATGAGGAGGAAGAGGAGGAGGAGGAGGAGGAGGAGGAGGAAGAAGATGAAGATGAAGTGGATGCTGATGAAGAATGAGAAGTTACTGAAGAGGAAGGAACAGCTAGTGGCATTAATAGTATGGCAGATGCTTTAGAGGATGTAATGGCCAAGATGCTTGGTAAGGATTGTTATTTCTTTAGAGTTTTGTAGATATAGAGGAATAAGCTTTTATTTCTATGACAGGGTGGTATATTTTTTGATATATGTTAAATCATAGTGATATTTTGCCCTCCATATGGGCATCCAGCATGCCCAATATTATTGCATTCTAAGATATACCTTGGCTACATACCTTGGCTTCATTACCTTCCCACCGAAAATCAAGAAAAGTTTTTGTGGAGATCCATGTGTCTGCCCAGCATTCAGCAGTTTGCCTTAACCCTTTCAGTGTGCTCTCGATTTTTGTTGGCCACCTCTAACATTCCAAAACCAGCAGTTTTTTTCTTTCTCGATTTATGAAAAGGTACACAAAAGAAAATGTGTTTTTTTCATGTGTATTTGTTATTTCTTCTGAGAGTGAGGTAGCATCATGAACAGATGACTAAGCCTTAGAATCCTTGCTTGATTCCTTCCTCTGTTCCATGAATGATATATATAAATGGGTAGTGCTCTTTGTCTTCTATCTCTAGGGATAGGAGAGAACATAAAGATAATTTTTTTTCTAGTGAATTAGAGGTGAATGTTTCAAGAGTAGGTAAAGCACAGTATTTATTATGTTTGGCAATCCTAAGCATGGAAAGAAGTTCATAATTTTTTATTGATGTAATTACGTTCATAGCTATCAAACCCATTATTTTTCTTATGAATTAAACATTCCTAGTCTAGGAAAAACACAGTATTTACCAGATAGGCCAGCCCTAGGTATGGATGGTCTGTACACAACAGTAGGTGTTATTGGTGGAAGTGGGCACCACAGATATAGCGAATTCCTAAAGAAAGGGCATGACTGCTTGCTGTTGTCACTAGTACAGTACTGAGGCCTCCAGGCAGCTCCAGACACTCTTCATTTGTTTGGGTTGTCATCTGTTGTCAGTCAACATAGCCTGCATGCACATGGAATTCAAATTATGGCAGAAAATTAAGTTTGTAGATTGACTTTCATAGCACCCAACTACTTAGCAATCAATTGATATCTACTGCACTGAAAGGGTTAAGTGTCTTGGAAGGGTTTTGACTTGTGAATTTCATCAGCCATACATTGTACCAGCTTTAGAGTTGATGCAATCCTCCTCACTTTCCACTTCCCTCATGACCTTTGTATGATCTACAAACACATTCAGGTAGGAGTCCATACCTTCTATCAAGTGATTCCCATAAATCAAGATGAGGCCAAGCTGAAAACAGATCATTTTGGAACTCCATGGGTGACCTCCACCCATTTGGAAAAGGCTTCTGACATGGGTTCTTTCTTTCTTTCTTTCTACTAAGATAATATTTCTCCCATTGGAGGAGTCTTTCCCTTATTCCTTAATGGTGATCCAATATCTTAATCAGTCTCGCATGTGGTACACCATTGAATATTTCATGGTACAAACAATCCACCCAGCCTTCTCTTTGAGACAGACCTCATTCTTATAGAAATCTAAGAGGTTCATTCCACATGATTTATCCCTAAAACTTTGTTGCCTCTCACTTAAGTAATTTCTCCCTTGTAGAAAGTCACCCATATGCTTTCTGATTATCTTTCCAAGTATTGAGTTCACTCATCAGGAAGACTGCTGTGTTGTTCAGTGCCTCTTCCTGATCTCATTTCTTCAAGATATATATGATGTTTGCCTTTTTTAACCCCTTTGGTACTTCTTTCAACAACAGTATTTTGAATAGTATTTCAAGAGGTCTGTTTTGTGTATCTGCACCCAGCTTAAGTGCATATTAGCCTTATATGGGTCAAGACCCTTTAGTCTTCAGTTTTTTTTAGATAGATATCTCACTGTAAGGAGGGTTGATCATTTAAGGAATGACAGTTGTAGAGAGCGGTGTGATAGTGAGCTGAATCTGAGTAAGAAAGCTGAGCAAGGTATACAGAAATGGTATGAACACATGGAGAGGATGAATAAAGTTACACTGACCCAAAAGGCGTATGTGTCACAAATGAAGGGAGCTTGGTTGAAAGATAGACTTAGAGAGAGATGAAGGATGGAGTAAAAGATGCTTTAGCTCATGGAACCTAACATGCAGAATGCTTACATGGTATAGAGAGTGGTGTTAGGTGCATTTTACATGACAGCCAAAGAGTGGATTTGAGCAAATGAGGCCATTCTTTGCTTGTCTCAGGTTGGCACAATCTTGCTAATGAGGGAAACGACAAACAGGTATGAAAAAATGAATTAGTGAAAGAGAAAAGGGAGAAAAAATGAGGGAGGGATGAGTGTGAATAAGAGATTGTGAGGAGTACAAAAGGACACAACTTACAAGAGAAAGGTAAGAGAGGTGAAAAAGAGGGCATATGAGAGTTGGGGTGAGACTATCAAAAACTTCTTCAAAGAGAATATGAAAATATTTTTGAAAGGAGTGAACAGTGTGGAGAGAACGAATGGGAGTTACAGTGATCCTATTTTGTATCTACCTTCAATTTATAACCATGACAGAACGAGAACAAGAAATCAAGGCCTTAAAGCAGAGTAGTGAAGATGCTCGCGCCCACAACTTGCAGCTTGCCACAACCCTCTTACAGTTACGTGAGCATGAGCAGCAACTTGACAGGGATCAGGAGACTCTACAGGGAGAAAATGATAAATTAAAAGCAGAGGCTGATGCCCTTTGGATGTTGCCAGCTTTATTTGGAGTCACACCCTTGGAGATGGTCAATATTACTTTACGGCAGGACCAGCAGCAAGTTGCAGGGGTGACACTGCTTGATGATACGTAAATGAGTTCCTACAGCCTATTGTGTGGTTTTATGAATATGTAGAATACAGCTATTATAATTTCATATATCTTGACGTATTAAGTTTATGTGAAGTTTAGATAGAATCATTTTGCAGTGTTAAGCTAGGTGTGATAATTCATATTTCATATATGCTGGATGTTGTTATGCTGCAATATTAAAGAAAAGGAATTTTTATGCTGGGACATTAAACATCTTTATATTAGAAAGTGGGTTATGTGACAGATATGTACTTTCTTATGTGCTGCTTTGATATTTCAAGAGTAAAAGATTAATATCTTTAATATATATATATATATAAATCCCTGGGGATAGGGGAGAAAGAATACTTCCCACGTATTCCCTGCGTGTCTTAGAAGGCGACTGAAAGGGGAGGGAGCGGGTGG
>JAUUDZ010196789.1:4554-17882 GCA_032361705.1 Panulirus versicolor | reverse complement strand
AGAGACCCGTGGATATAAGAAGAGTTAGAGATAACAGAGACCCGTGGATATAAGAAGAGTTAGAGATAACAGAGACCCGTGGATATAAGAAGAGTTAGAGATAACAGAGACCTGTGGATATAGGAGGAGTTAGAGATAACAGACAGAGACCCGTGGATATAGGAAGAGTTTGAGATAACAAAGACACTTCTGTAGTTAGATATCTGACACTTATAACAAGAGGTTCTTGTGTGATGCTCGTCTAGCTGTTGACAGTCATCATATTTACCATCAATAATCACTCTCAGCTACATCCGTTGCTCTTCACTTGTCACTAGACGTTCCAATCTTATCAGATTAAGATGAAGTCTTTAAGAGAAATTATCTCTTAGACTTGGATCATATTTCTAGTCATGTGATGACCCTCGGGAAAGTCGAGAGTATATTGACTCGAAATTCGGATCTAAGATTACTGATAATTTCCACTTCAGAAAAAGGAATAAAGACATAGATATCAAATCACCTCAGGGTAGTATCAGAACATGAAATCCATCAATAAAGTTGTGTTTTTTCCTATATACCAATCCATGAGAAAGGCAAAAATGCCCTGACCATATCATAGATAGAATGACTACATCCTGGCGTTATAGATCGTGGACGATATATACTGATGCTGACCTGGTCCTGGCAGACAACACTCACAGCTTCCTCCCAGACAGGCACCTGGAAGGGAGGTGCTACTTGCGGCACAGCTCTCTTGGCAAGTCCCTCCCGCCGCAAGGCAGCCATTGTCCCTACAGGCTGCAGTAAGAAAATAGTTATACGATAAATTGGTATCATTTGACGGGACAGGTATCAGAACATCTAAGGGGAACATTTATTCTAAATATCATCAACGATTTCCCGTTCTGGTCTTATATATCAGTCTAGAAGCATTGCAATCATAGCGTTATGATATATAAAGTGTAATACGTTCATCCAGTCGCAAGCCTCTGTTCTCTCTGACATTCCACCATATCTTTGCAAAGGGAAGGCTGTGTGATTCCGTTGATACTAACCTGGTTCTGGCATACAGCACACGCAGCTACCTCCCGTGCAGGAACCTTGAGTGGGAAATTCGCCAGTGGAACATATATCCCTGCAGGATCCGCCAGCAGCGATACAGCCATCGTCATTGCATTCTGTAACAGAATTTCAAAATGGTTGTAGGAGTACATCAGTCGGGGAGTGATCACACCTAATTCTATCGAGTCTTCGTTATAAGGGTAATCATAGTATATTTAACCACAAGGCAATCATTCATGCAGAGATATACTTCATTAGTATGTTCAAGGATATGTGTGTGTGTGTGTGTGTGTGTGTGTGTGTCTTAACTGCGCTTGATATCCATATATATAGAAACCAAGATGAGGGGATATATAGATAGGCCCATAGATAGATTGGTAGGTAAATAGATTTGTAGCTCGATGAATAGATAGATTAGTAGACAGATAAAAAAGATAGATTAGTAGACAGATAAAAAAGATAGATTAGTAGACAGATAAAAAAGATACATAGATGGATAGACAAATAGACTCACTGATATGTAGATACCCGACTTATATGGTACTGATTCAGTTCTTATGCTCATGCTCATTACATCCTGGAAACAGTGCTAAGATGAAGAGATCACTTTCCTTCTGTCACTTTCCCACCGTCACCTTCAATATACCAATTGTCATTCTTTACTCACTATTTCCCCATGTCATTCGTCACTCTCAGATTATTCTGTATGACGCTCCCCATCTATCACACTTCTAACGTCGTGTTTTCACGGAGGAATAGATACTATCTAACATGCAGTTTGAAGTGTCAGTTTCATGTGATTTCTTGCGATGTCTTAGTACGAGGTACGTGTTGGAGTCAACCAATACCAACCTGGTTCTGGTATACAACACACGCAGCTTCCCCCTGTGCAACGGCCAAAGGCAAAATTTTCCCCCTCGCCACAAGTGTCCTTGCAGGTTCCGCCATCAAGGGCGCAGCCAATGTCAGTGCAGCCTGGAAGAAAAATGTCAAGATATTTGTAGGTATATTTCAGTAGGGAGAGTGATCTAACTTAGTTCTAGCTAGTTTTCATTCTCAAGGTAACACTAGATTACTTGAACACAAATCATTGAAGCAGTTTTCATTAGAACATTATGGGACGTCTGTTAGTAAGCTGAGAGGACGCATCAGCTTATCTTTTTTCTGCATACATGTCAACAGATAGGTAAATAGATAGATAGATAATCAGGTGAATAAATAAATGAATAGATATATAGGAGTTTGACCTAGTGATTCATTTCTTCTGGCTTTATGATCAGTTACCAGTTGATAGTCATCAAATCCATAAACATATACAAAGGAAAGATAATGCAAATATGGCTACCACCAGCTTCCCCTCCCTCTTGAACCGTTGCTTCCCACCAATCTGTAACCAGTCGTTACTCTGTACTTACAATCTTCTCACTATGACTTTCATTCGAAGCTTTCTGGCTATTGTATTTATTTGTCACTCTCTATCCAACACTTTCACACAGCCACATCCATCTGCCGCTCTCCCAGCATCATCTTCATCCATCTCTCTCTCTCACTGTCACTTAGATCCACCACAAAGCTATGTTCTTTTTTGATTTCGGTGAGCTTCAAGAAAAAGATTACATCTGAGAGGATAGAGCTTGGAATATACTTGACACCACCTGAAGACCGATTTCAGATTGGTGAATATGGAGTGAAACTGGGACATACTTCTACTTAAAATCTTTAGTTCGAAATTCAGTGATAAGTGAACTCGAAGATTAGATCACAGACAACATAAACATCGTCCCAAAAGAACATAAAGTAATTTTTATATACTCAAGTTTGATTTGACACCCCATGAAAGATATCATTAGCTTTTAACTATGAAAATATCGGAGCATTTCAAAAAATTATCTTTGCATGAAAACATCATTAACTTTGCGTTTTTGTAATATATATATATTAGGCAACAAGAAATGCAAATGTACTTCCATGCAGTAAAGGCTAATTTCAACGCGTAGTTTTAACTCTCAGTTGCCTGCGAGTGTCTGTCATGTCTTGGTATGAGGTTCGTGTTACATTCTACTGACACTCACCTGGTTCTGGGATGCAACACACGCAGCTTCCTCCTGTGCAACCACCTGCATCGTGGCGTTCGTCATTGGCACAAGTTGCCTTGCAGGACCCGCCAGCCTGGGTGCAGCCATTGTCACTGCAGTCTGCAACAAAATTCCAAAATATTTGGAGACATACGTAGCTCCCTGGGAAAGGACTCGAAAGCTAAAGTGTGATTCTAGCGAGAATATTTTTGTTAAAAATGCTTGAGCATACTGAGAGCCTTGGTGTTACTGATGTTCCTTAACTCAACATCCAAACTCAAGACGAAGGTAATTACTGAGAAAAGATTCCCCCCCCCCCAGATAACAAATACACAAATGTGTTTTGACAATATGGTTATCGGAGCATCTGGGGTGAGGGGTGTGTGGGGTTTATCATTTCTGAACAAAACCTATCATCAATTTAAACTTGCTATACAGAGGTTCATAAGAAATGCGGGTACGTCCCTGTGTTATTGCATGATATTATCTTTGTTTTTCAAGTCTCGATTCTCAGAGTTGTTTCGACTTACCCTGGCGTTGAGAACTTAAATCCATGATCACTCACCTGGTTCTACCGGCACTCACCTGGTTCTACCAACACTCACCTGGTTCTGCCGACACTCACCTGGTTCTACCAACACTCACCTGGTTTTACCGACACTCACCTGATTCTACCAACACTCACCTGGTTCTGGAATGCAACACACACATTTCCCCCCAGTACAGCCTGCATGTGCATGACGTTCACCAGGGACACAAGCTTCTTTGCAGGACCCGCCGGCGTTGACACAGCCACTATCACTACAATCTGAAACAGTTTCAAAATATAGGTGGATGTAGTTCACAAGGACCCGAAATGAATGCTAGTTTGTCATCCTGGTAACGGGATTACTAATCTATTCGTTCTATAGTACACTGTCATTATTCTGTTTCAAATCTTAGTCTCTGAGATTTTCTGCCACACACTGGCATGAAAAGATCTTTGAATCCACCAGTACTCACTTGCTTCTGGGATGCAACACACACAGTTTCGTCCCGTACAAGCGCCTGCATCGAGTTTTTCGCTCGCGGTACAAGTTGCCTTGCAGGCCCCGCCAGCCAAGGTACAACCATTATCACTGCAGTCTGCAAAGTAATTCAGATACGTCATTAAGCATATGCTGTCACTCCCCCTAGCCTAATTTCCACTCGTCACTCCTCACTGTTTGGTACATACGCCACTTTTCCCTCGTCACTCTCCACAAGGCTCTGTTCCCTTCAGATTTTGATGAACTATATGAAAAAGATCATTTCATAAAAGGATGGAACTTGGACTATATTTGACACCATTTGAGCACTTATTTGAGATTAACGAATATGTCGTAAAACTGTGTCATACTTTGACTGAAACTCTTTACCCCGAAATCCAGTGATGAGTAAACTCACGACTAAGATCATTGATAACATAAACCTCTCAAAAGAATAAAGAAAATAAAGTTGTCAAGTTTCATTGTCAAGCTAGGAAAGATATGGATATCTTTTAGTAGAAAAAAGGAAACATCTGAGCATCACAGAATATGTTTACATACATGTCGTCTATCATCAATGTTACGTTTTTGTAATATATATTAGTTCAAGAGACAAGTACGCATACTCTCGAGCAGAAATAGATACTCTAACATGCAAAATCAAGTCTCCGCTTATCTGTTATCATATGCCATGACTGGGTATGAGATCGGTGCTTAATTCTACTGACACTAACCTGGTACTGGGATACAACACACACAGTTTCCTCCTACACAAGCTCCAGCATCGTGACGTTCATCAGCGGCACAAGTTTCCTTGCAGGACCCACCAGCCTGGGCGCAGCCATTATCACTACAACCTGCAACAGAATTGAAAAGTATTTGTTGGCACATTTCCATAGGAGAGGACTCGAACTTAACTTTGATTATCTATCTTTATAGCGGGGATACTAATGTACTAATAGGCTAAAGAGTACCTCAAACAAGAATATTTTTCGTGAGTATGGTTGAGTTTACTAGGAAATCATGTAGATTTGATCCACCCCGTGTATATAGGAGTAAAGATAACAAATCAGTGGACAGATAGAGAGATAGATAGATAGATGTTTAGACGTCCTATGTGTCTGGTATTCATCTAAGCTTTGATATCTTTCAGCTGTTGATAGCCAATAGATCCATCAACACTCACTAAAGATATCTATCAAAAATGTATAAAGATCAGTAGCTGAGCTAACTACCATCTGGTTATTAATGTCCATCAATCGCTAACCAATCGTTATGCTTCGTTTGTCACTCTGAAATGAACCCTCTCACTCATAGCTAGATCATCTAGGCCTTCCATCAGGTTCTGTCCCTCATCAATTTCACAGAGAAATGATTATACCTGAGAAGGAAGAACCTGGAATATATGTCAACTACAGAACATCATCTTGAGACAGACGACCATGTAGTGAAAATGGAGTTTGGTGTTATGGAAACTCCTTAGCCGAGAATTTACTTAAAATGGTAAATCTTAATTGACAATCATTGACAGATTACTTCCCCAAAGACACAAAAGAATAAAACATTTAGCATCCTAGGAATCAGTGGGATCCGAAGAGACAAGCAAACATTGTCTGACAATACGAACATCAGAGCATCTCAGGATGTTACTCTTGAACGCAATCTATCATCAATTTGCTCTTTTTCTATACAGACGTTCAACAGGAATGCTAATATGTCCTCATGATATGGCATGATATCATCATTCACTATCAAGGCTCGGTTCTCTGAGCTCTCTCGCCTTACCTCGGCATGAGAAGGTTGTTTGAGGCCATGAGCACTAACCTGGTTGTGGGATGCAACAAACACAGTTTCCTCCAGTACAAGCACCAGCATCGAGCTTTTCCCCCAGAGCACAGTTTTCCTTGCAGGACCCGCCAGCCAGATCACAGCCATTATCACTGCAATCTGCAAAGCAATTCAGTTGAGGTACATGTCACAAGGGAGGTAGTCAGACTCGATTCCACTTGATTATATAAAAAAAAAAAAGTTGAATCAAAGAAAAAATAGTCATTGAAAGAAGCATATTTTTCAGGTCTGTATTTGAGTGAAGTATATTGCCGTATGCCCTTGCTCATTGGCACGCAAGGAAAGATATTGATATCCTCTGGCAAAGCATATTTCTAAGCAACTCAAATTGTTTTGTTACAAATGAAAGTATCATAAACGTTACGTTTCTGCAATATGTGCCAGTCCAAAAGAAGATAGTACACATGTTCTCATGCAGCAATATGTCTTCCAACATGCAAATTTCAAGTCTCTGAAGTTTCCTGTGATTTCCTGTCATGCCTTGGTCTGAAGTCCGTGTTTAACTCCGTGATCGCTCACCTGGTTCTGGAATACAACACACACAATCTCCTCCTGTACAACCGCTATGGACATGACGTTCACCCAGGGCACACGTCTCCTTGCAGGTTCCGCCTGCGATGTTGCAACCATTATCACTGCAGCCTACAACAGAATCATAATACATTTGTAAATGTATTTCCGTAAGAAAACAATTCGGAGATTAAAGAATAACTCAAGCAAGAAATTTTGTTCATGTTTTGGCGTATCGGGAAGCCATATGCATTTGGTCTACTGCGTATACAATGGAAGAGTGTAAAGATAATAAATTTTCTTCTGCCTGCTTCGGCCTGGGATCACTGTTGGAGTCCATCAGTACTAACCTGGTTCTGGGATACAACACACACAGTTCCGTCCTGTGCAGCCACCAGCATCGAGAAATTCATCTGCAGCACAAGTCCCCTTGCAGGATCCACCAGCTAAAGCACAACCATTATCACTGCAGTCTGCAAAGTAATTTAGACTTGGTGTAGGTGAAAAGGAGAGTAAATAAACTTCATTTCACTTGCTAATCGTGACAAATATGGGGCTAATTTGATCAAAGAAGAAACAGTTATTCAAACCTAGGCGTTTTTCATAGCTATATATTTCTGATCTGAATCGCTGAAGGCACCTGACCCACATTTGTACATGAGATTAAAGATAAAGATAACATTTAGGTAGATAGATAGATAGATTGACTGATAGACCGATGTTCTGAATGATAGATATTTTCTGTGTCTGGTCGATGTCTGTTTAGCAGTTGATATCCATGAAATGTACCAATACTCATGAACGAAATGTAATGTAAAGTTATAAAGATGAAAGGGTAATCCCATCTCTTCAACTAAGCCTTACCGACCTATCACTTTCCACGAGTTACCAACCCATCCTTTTTCCCCTCTTGTTATTATTTTCCCAGTAATCTTTTAAGTTGTCACATTCTGATTGTTGTTAATATATTTGTCACTCGCCATCCATCACTCTCCCATCTGCCACTCTCCCAGCATCACTCTCCCATCTGCCACTCTCCCACCTGCCACACTCCCAGCATCACTCTCCCACCTGCCACTCTCCCAGCATCACTCACCCACCTGCCCCACTCTCACTCTCATTTACATCCTTCACTCTTCCCTCGTCACTCTCCACAAGGCTTTTACATTTCGACGAACTCTTATGAATTGATTATTTGTGCGAGGATGATACTTGCGCAGTATTTGACCCTACTTTAGTACCGTTTTCAGGGTGGTGAATGAATGGTCAAACTGGGTCATACTTTCACTGCAACCCTCTAATCAAACTCCAGTGATAAGAAGACACAAGACTAAGATCACCGATAACTTTCGTTGGCAAGATGTGAAAGATGATAATATGATTGATTCAACACAAGTATCTGAGCAACTCAGAGAATTATTTACATATGATTTCTATCATCAGTGTTGCGTTTTTGTAATATATAAGTCCAGAAGACAACGTAAACACACTCCCGTGCAGTGTTGTACAGCCTAACATGCAAATTCAAGAGTCATTTGTCTGTTCATCTATGCCATAGCTTGGTATGAGATTGGTGTTTGATTCCCCTAATTACTCACTCACCTGGTTCTGGAATACAACACACACAGTTTCCTCCAGTACAGCCGATATGTGCATGACGTTCACTCAAAGCACAACTTTCCTTGCAGGTTCCACCAGCGTTGACACAGCCACTGTCACTACAGCCTGCAACAGAATTTCAAAATGTTTGTCGATGTATCTCAGCAGGAGAGAACTGGACCCTAATTCTGATTTGTCGTCATTATAACGGGCATACTAATGTACTTAAAGACTATAGAGTAAATGAATGAAGACTCTTTCTCATTAAGTATGGTTAAGTGTACTGGAATACCATATGCATCTGATCAACCTCGTTTATAGGGGAACATAGTCAAGATATATCTCGCCTCTTATCGGTCTGAGAACACGAACCTGGCTTTGGGATACAACACACACAGGTCCCTCCCGTACAGCCGCCTGCATCAAGGTCTTCATCCACAGCACAAGATGCCTTGCAGGATCCACCAGCCAAAGCACAACCATTATCACTGCAGTCTGCAACGTAATTCAGAGGTGGTAGAGGTGAAAAGGATAGCAATCAAACTTTATAACACTTTAAAATCATTATGAATGTAGGATTAGTCTAATCAAAGATACAACAGTCATTCAAAACAGGGCGTTTTTCATAGCTTTATACGAGTGAACTGAATTGGCGAATATACTTAACCCACGTTTGCACAGAGGAATAGATATAAAGATAGATAGATAGTTAGACAGATAGATAATAGATAGGTGAACAGACATATCTTTATAAACTGAGTTATGAAAAAGTATTTTTCATGTATGGCACAGATTCTGATTAATTTATGTTTATCTGTTGATTATCCATTGAATTTACCAGTAATCATAAATGAAAAGGAATGCAAAGTTATGAAGATGAAAAATCATTACTATCTCTTCACTGAGGCTTGCCACTTGTCACTTTCCACCAATCAATAATCCCTTTTCTTCACTTCTTAATTTCCAAGAATTCCTTTCACTTGTCCCACTCTGTTTGTTATTCATGTTTGTCACCCTCCATCCATCACTCTCTCACCTGCCACTCTCCCAGCATCATTTCCACCCGTCTCTCTCTCTCTCTCTCTCTCTCTCTCTCTCTCTCTCTCTCTCTCTCTCTCTTTATCACTTACATCCACCACTCGTCCCTCTTTTGGATTTCGATTAACTATATGAAAAAGATTGTATTTGAGAGGACAGAACTACTTGACACCACCTGATCACCTACTTCAGATTGGTGAATACTTTTACTTAAGATATTTAGCTCGAAATTCATTGATAAGTAAACTCAAGACGAAGATCTCTGACAACATAAACTTCTTCCCAAAAGAACATAAAGTAATCTTTATATCACAAGTTCCATTGACATCCATGAAAGATATCATTAGCTTTCCAATATAAGATTTTATCAGAGCAGCTCAGAGCGTTATCTACATATACAATCCATCATCAAAAACGTTTTTATAACATATATTAGGCCATAAGAAATGCAAAAATACTCTCATGTTGTAATTGATAATTCTAACATGAAATTTTATATCCTTGTTTCCTGTGACTTTCTTCTATGTCTTGTTATGAAGACCATATTCAGTAATGTTCACACTCACCTGGTTCTGGAATACAACACACACAGTCTCGTCCTATACAAGCACCCGCATCGTGTCGTTCATCCACAGCACAAGCCGCCTTGCAGGATCCGCCAGCCTGGGAGCAGCCATTATCGCTACAGTCTGCAACAGAATTTGGAAATACTTGTACGTGTAGTTCCGTACGAGAGGATTCGAACCTAACGCTTAGTTTGTCATCATTATAACAGGAAAACTAAATTTCTCATAGGTTAAAAGAGAGACTCAAAGAATATTCATTTATGAGTATGTTTGGGCTAATGGAGAAGCCTTATACACCTGATCAAACCCTTATATATAGGAACAAGTAGACAAAACAGATCATTAGATGTTTATATAGGTAGATGGATAGCTGCATAGATCTTTGACATTCGTTTATCTCTTGACATTCACAAAGTATATCGAGTAAACA
The DNA here is from genome assembly GCA_032361705.1 of Panulirus versicolor. NCBI lineage: Eukaryota > Metazoa > Arthropoda > Malacostraca > Decapoda > Palinuridae > Panulirus > Panulirus versicolor. Next base: position 7,765 of record JAUUDZ010196789.1, on the reverse strand, counting down.
GATGTAACGATACGTAGCTGTTCTCATTACCATCTGGTTGTCAGTTTCTCGGAATCACTCGATAATCAATGGTAATTCTTCACTCGAGGTTTAGCTGAGCCATTCAAGTATTGCTAACAAATCTGGGGCGCTCCAGGCCCTCATCTCCTGGATCACATGCAGGGCTAGGGTGCCACTGAGGGCTGGCCATTGGTCTTTTGACTCGAATTTACACTGAACGACGCTCTGACTACAACAAACGACGAAATAACCTTTTTCACTGGTGTAACCACTCATATCCAACATTTTAACCCTCCGTACCTCCAGTATTATTAGCACATCCCTCCCTCTCAACACATATATTTCCCGAAATATGCTACTCACAGCAGCCAAGAATTTCTATCCTACTGAGAAAAAAGGATAAATTATTAGCAAATGTACATGGGGGTCAGTCATCGTGCGTCTGACATCTCCTTGGCTTATCTTCAGACAGACGAGAAAGCTGTAATTTTATAATGTAAATGTTCAGTCCGTTTTCATTTGTCACTTTCCATCCATGACTCTCCCACTATCATATTCACCTACCACTCCCTCGGCATCATTTCCGTAAGCCACTCTCTCATAGTCAGTTACTCCTCCCTCGTCACTCACTATCAGGTTCTATTCCTTTAAAGATTTTCCGACAAAATATCAGGATTCGGGCCATATTCCAACCACCCGAACACCTTCTAAAAATGGGCGAATGTGATATGAAACTTGAACCTAGTGGTAGTGAAACTCACTAACTCAATACCATCTGATAAGTGAAGACGAAAATAGCCGGTAGATCACCCCCCCCCCCAACACCCCCCTTCTCTTGTATAAAAAGACACAGAAAAAGAAAGAAATGATATTTGATTAATCAGTATCATCTTGCGAAGGGAAGGTAAATATTTTGACAGTGCGAGTACAAGGGCATCTGAGGGAAACATTTCTATACGAATTCTACCATCAATGCACGCTTCTACTTGTGGACATTGATATCATACGGTTTCCAGTCTCAGTTCCTTGAGATTACCTACCACATCTCGGTATGAGAAGGTCGGCGTGATGCGCTTGCACTAACCTGGTACTGGGATACAACACACACAGCTTCCTCCCGTGCATCCACCTGCATCATGCCGTTCATCAGTAGCACAAGATGCCTTGCAGGACCCGCCAGCCGAAGCACAGCCAACATCACCGCAGTCTGCAAGGGAGTTCAGAATACCTTGAAGTACAATTGAAGAGGGAAGCAATCAGATCCGATTCCACGTAACAGCCATCACGAAACGAGTGACTGAAACATGAGTACTTTTCATTTACCACGTGATTTTCATACGCGCATCGCTACATGTTTCATGGAGACAGTTCGCCTCATCAGATGCAAACAGTTCATAAAGTTTTCTAACCCTCAACACCAGCACAGAGCACAGTCCGTCTTGTTCCTACCACGCCCAGGTACACACTGGCCTGACCGTTAAAGGGACTGTAGAGGGCGCCTTGTGGTTAAGGGGGGGTTGTGTGGTGTGTGAGCGTTGGCCTGGGTAACGAGATGTGTGTTCAACTGCTATTCGTGTCAGCGAATCTTGATAATTATTTCATAATGATATGGCTCATAACAGGATGTGCTTTTAAGTTACCTGGGGACAAGTTAAAGTTATAAGTATTAGCAATCATGACAGATTCAGTGGCGTTACGGGTAGCATAATCAGACGAGGGTCAGGACAACGTGATTGGGTTGTTAAGGTCTGCAGGGTAATCGCTTTCTTGCCAGTGCGAGTTGGGATTTGAAAAAAAAAACTTTATGAATTGTTATACTTGATGAAGTGGATTTTCTCCATGAAACATGTAGTCCAGAATGTATGAAAAGTACATGTTGAAAATCAGTCACCTGAACTTCAACCGAACTGCTATCTTACCTTTATAACTATCATCACGGACAAGTGTGATAGAAAAAGATAATGTACATATAGATAGATAGATAGATAGATGATTGGTTAGATTGAGTGATAGATATTTCTCGTGTATGGCACAAAGGAAATATCATATAAAAAGTTATAGATATGAAAAACGATTCCTAACTCGTAACTGTGACTTGCTACCCCGTCACTTTCCATCAGTCACTAGACAGTCAGTCCTTCTTCTTTCGTTATCTTCTAAGTATACCCTTCACCCACCACATTCAAGTGGTTGTTAACACCTGTCACTCTCCCAGTGTCACATCCACCTGCCACTTTTCTCATCATTTCCATGCGTTACACTCTCACTCTCAGTTACATCAATCACTCCTCTCTCGTTACTCTCCACAAGGCTCTGTTTCTCATGTATTTCGATGAATAACTCATAGGAAATGAATATATCTGAGAAGATGGGACTTGAGCTGTACTGGACACTACCTGAACACCTGTTTGATATATATATGTAAATATGTGGTGAAATTGGGCCATACTTTAGTGAAAGTCTTTCGCTCGAAATCCAATAATAAGTAAACTCAAGAGTATGGTCACTAATGACATAAATCTCTTTCCAAACAAATGCAAATAAAAAATACAGATCCACAATGTTCATTAGCATCCTAAGAAAGCCATTGATAGCCTTCAGCCATACAAATATCTTCGCAACTCACAAAAATATTGACAGGTGATATCTGTTATGAATGCGATGTTTTTTGTAATATGTATAAGAAAGGCAAACATGCCTTCATGCAGAAACAGATCCTTTTACAAGTTTTTCAGTTACCAATGAATCTTTGTTGCTGTTGTTGTCATAGGTCGATTTGAGGAGGGTTGTTCATGCTATCGGTACTCACCTGGTCGTGGAATACAACACACACAGTTTGGTCCCCTACAAGCACCCGCTGCATGGAATTCGTCCAGGTTACAGATCTCCTTGCAGAACCCGCCAACCTTAGTGCAGCCAACATCAGTACACTCTGCAACAGAATTTCAAGATATTTGCGGATATAGTTCGGTGGAAGAGGACGTGGAATATATTCTAAATTGTCATCATGTTATGGATTCTACTTCTGATGTTCAGTTAACTGTTGACTGCGGTCAAGTCCATCAACATTTACAAAGCATATTTGATATCAAGCTATAAAGATGAGTTGCTCTTCTCATTACCATTTGGTTCTCAACTTCCGTCAATCACAGGCTTATAATCTGTCCTCACTTGTCACACTTAAACGAGTCTTTCCATTCGTCATTAGCTG
>JAUUDZ010196678.1:0-17883 GCA_032361705.1 Panulirus versicolor | reverse complement strand
CAACAAACCTTCAGATTAATCACTCCATCTCCTTCTCACATCACCACTACTTGTTATCACCTTCCCATTAGCCCCCTTCACAAAAAAATATATACACATAAATATACATATATGCACATATTCATCCTTGTTCGCTGTCATCCACTCCAAATGCCACCCTGCCCCACATGAAACAGCATAAATGCACGAAAGAAAAGAAAAAAGAACAACAGATACATTCTATTCTTCTCCACCCCTGATTACTGCCCCTTGCAGCAGCGAGGTAGCGCCAGATAACAGATGAAGGAAGGCCACATCTGCTCACATCCATACTTGAGCTGTCATGTGTATTGCACTAAAACCAAAGCTCCCATAGACTTTTCCATGGTTTGCCCCGGATGCTTCACATCCCCTGGTTCAGTCCACTAACAGTACGTGGACCATAGTATACCGCATCGTTCCAATTCGCTCTATTATGTGCATGCCTTTCATCCTCCTGCATGTTCAGGCCCCTGTCACAAGATCTTTTTCACCCCATCCTTCCATCTCCAATTTGGTCTCCCTTTTCTTGTTCACTACATTTCTGAAGCATACATCCTCTTTTTCAACTCCAGACTGATGTGGGTAAAGACAGTGGACTGTGAGAGATGGGTAATTATTAGTGCTTTTGCATTTGGCCATAAAAAGAAAGATCATTGGGACGTGGTAACAGGAAGTGATGAAGTGAGATGAAGAGGGAGTAAGTATTATGAATGACTACTGAATGTTTGATGATAGGGTGGCATATGAGGGGTGTTTAGATCAGGGTGGAATGCAAAGTGAGAGAGTCATGGAGAATGGTCTGATGAAGGGAAAAGAGGTTGTGAAAGCCTTGTGTAAGATGAAATGTGGCAAGGCAGTTGGAGTGGATGGTATTGCAGTTGAATGTCATAAGAAAAGGGGTGACTGCGTTGCTGACTGGTTGGATGGGATTTTCAACATACATCCACCCCCACTTTATGCGGGGGTTATGTTGTGCAAAAGCCTTGCATAAAGAGAAACTACATATAACAAACCAATAAACATGCTGAAGAAACAAATTTTGGCATACTTTCTCCCACACATCTGCATGATAGCAAATTTCAACTGCATTAAAAGACGGACTGGTAGAAGTAGGTTCCTCACAGAATAGCTAATTTGCATGCAGTGATTCCGGTAAAGCAAGGGATGGGTATATGTATGGATCATGGTGAGGTGCCCTAAGACTGGCAGAATGTTTGTATGGTGACATGTATAAAAACAAGGGTAAAAAAGGTGGGTGGCCACTGTAAAAAGGTATAAATTTGCTGAGTGTACCTGGTAAGTTGTATGGGAGTGCAGTAACTTCAAGGGTGAAGAATACAGAGCATGAGATTGGGGAAAAACAGTGTGGTTTCAGAAGTGGCAGGGGAAGTGTGTAACAGATGTTGTTTGTGTAACAGATGTTGCTTTAAAGAATGGGTAAGAAATACATAGAAAAACAGAATTTGCTTGAGGCATTTATGGATTTGGAGAAAGCATGATAGGAATGATAGAGATGCCTTGTGGGTGGAAAATCTTAATATATGGTACAGGAGGAAAGCTGCTAGAAGATATGGGAAGTTTTTATCGTGGGTGTAAGGCATCTGTGTTAGTAGGAAGAGAGGAGAGTGAGTGGTTCCAAATGAAGGCTGGTCTATGGCAAAGGTATGTGATGTAACTACAGCTGTTTAATATGTGTACGGATGGTGTAGAGAGGGAGATAAATACACGAGTCTTGGAGAAACGGTAAGTATGCAGTCTGTAGGTGATAAGGAGGCCTATAGAGCATGTCACTTGTTCTTTGCTGATGATAAAGCACTGGAGGCAGATTTGAGAGACAAGCTGCAGAAGTTGAAGAGTGAGTTTGAAAGAGGGTGAAAGGAGGATGCTGAAAGTAAAAAGTGAAAAAGAAAACACAGTTGTTAGGTTTAGCTGGGTAGAGGGACATGTTAGTTGTGTGGGAGTTTGAATGGAGAAAATTTAGAGGAAGTGATGTGCTTTAGATAACTGGTATCGGAAATGGCAGCAAATGGAGCCACAAGAGCAGAAATGAGTTATAGGATGGTTGAGGGGGCAAACGTTCTGAGAACACTAAAAAGTGTGGGAAAGAGAGGTCTTTCTTGGGGATGATGAGAAATGGGTATGTTTGAAGGTATGGTAATCCCAACAATACTGTGTGGATGTGAGGCATGGGCTATAGATGAGGATGTGCAGTGGAGTGTGGATGTGTTGGAAATGAAATGCTTAAGGACAATAAAAAGCATGAGATAGCATGATAGAGAAAGAAATAAAAGGGCAAGGAAGATGTGGAAATAAAGAGTGCAGTTGACAGAGCTGAAGGTGTGATGAAATTGTTTAAACATATGGAGAGAATGAATGAAAAGTTGAAAAAGAGGATATGAGAGTTCAGAAGTGGAGGGGACAAGGAGAAGGGGGAGACCAAACTGGAAATGGGAGGATGGAGTGAAAAAGATTTTGAAAGATCAGGGTCCAAGCATGCAGGATGGAGAAAGGTATGTACAAGATGGAGAGAACGGGAATGATGTGGTCTACAGGGGTCAATGTGCTGTCAATGGACAGCACCAGGGTATGTAAAGTGGCCAGGGGAAACGAGAGGATGGTTCTGAGGGGCCTGGTTGTAGATAGGGAGCTGTGGTTTTGGTGCAGTGCACATAATATCTAAAGAATTGATGTGAATGAATGCAGCCTTTCTTTGTCTGTTCCTGACTCTACCTCATAAACATGGGAAAAGATGAGTAAGTATAAAATATGTATGATATATATATATATATTATGACAGAGTAATAAGAGTGAAAAAAATATGTAACAGCCTGAATCATACTCAAAACTTTTAACATGCTTTTCCCCAAATACAGCACAATACAAATACCACCCTGAGTGGTATGCTAACAGACAGGCTGTTCAGTCATTAACATAGACTGTCAAATATCTAAAAATAATAACTCCACCAGCCAAACACTCCATAAATGTTAATATCAATTCATCAAAGCCTTTTAGAGAGCAGCTATCTTTCAGGGTTGCTGATAACATTAAAAGTAAATAATACCTCAATGTATATATATATTAGGTGTCTGAACAATAAATTAACCAAACAACAATACAATCAGAGACCACAAAAAAAAATTTCTGTTAAATTTTTCAAGATGAATCTACTGTGCATTTCTCAGGAAATTCCCTTCCATACTTTCCATTTGATGTTATGAAGAAAGTCCTTATATGATCAAAAAACTGTAATAAATGCATCAAAGGAGACAGTGTTTAACTGCAGGCTGTTTCATATTTCAAGACAGTATACTGGAGCAAGAGAAGAATGTGCAAAAGTGTATAAGATGGAGGCATGTAAGGGCAGGGATAAATGGAGACTCTTTTGCTGTGACCACCCCCTTGATGGAAGTTCCCGGAGGATACGGGCTTCAAAGACAAAGACAGAACAGATGGGTAGATAGAAGACAATTTACTTTCCATTATCTTACCAATCATAGTACAGATACAAAGACATTATACTTTCTTTGATCCATCTTTGCATCTTAGGTTTTGATTCTCCATCAAAAAATGTTCAACAATATCTGAGAAATCATTCTCTACAAATATAATAAAATCATACAGTCCTTACTTTTAGTTCATACATGTTCCCATTGTGAAGATAAAAATGTACAAAAATCAAATATATATATATATATATATATATATATATATATGTAAAGAGCTCTGCATAATGACCCCAGGAATACTTGTATAATGCTGTAAATAAACATGTTAAATTGGTTTTCATAACCTATTCGCAAGATTCCTCATTCAGCAGGAACGTGATCAACAACCAAATGAGGAAACTGCAATACTATCCTAATCACATGCCACCTTACCATGAAAACGTTCATTATAACTACTATCTCGTACAACACTAAGCAATCCCACAAGGGATCAATGTAATTTCATTGTAAGTGTGTGGAGAATGCTCCGGTATCTCCATTTTCAATATAGGTTGGACGACATGAGATTCTTCCTCAAGATATCTCATGACAGTTTTCAAGTGACCAAAGAGACTGCATTTCCATTCATCTTTAGGTAAGAAGAAAATGTAATCCAAAGCCACCCATACCCTTCCCATAACCTTCCCTTCCACAAAGATCTCTGGCTTCCATATCCTCTTTGGCTGAAGAGCAGAAATTTGTGGTTCTCCAAATCCTCCCTCTTCCTCCATAGACTTTCATTCAGAAACACTTTTAAATCTCACCAATGACTGGCATTATTCATAATTCACCCAGGAAACACCGAGTTACAACGGGGGGATCAGGCGGAAATGTGAACAAATCAAAGAAGGACAGAATTAAAGAGGTGCATCTACCGAGTCCCGGGGGGGAGAGAAAAAAAAAATTGGTCCAACTCACTATCTTCCATGACAGTATCTAGACCAAAATACCTCTATGAGTCTGTTACTACAGGCATTTTTCTTTATATTAGTGGTCAGGTGTGTTGATGAGAGGTAGAGGTAAAGACGTTATTCATCAAGGAAGTCCCTCGTCTGACACTCCAAGACCGGCGAGGAGGAGGAGGAGGTGGAGGGCAGAGGCTCTTGACAAGAACTCAATACACTCCTTCCCAACACCCACACCTCCACACATACAGCCTACAAAGACGTCCCCGGGACACACAGGTCCTAGGGGGAATGCCCGAGAGGTGGACGGAAGGAAGGGAAAGAGAGAAGGTTATTCCCAGAGACGGCTTGTTTGGTGGTCACCCTCACCTGTCAAGATCCGAGAGAACTTGCAACTCTTGAGGTGTCAAGTTTATTTCCTCCGTCGTCTCCGTTACCTCCATTTTCGTCACTGTTTAAACACTCACACTGATTCCATATACACACCAAGCACTCACTGTAAAGGTAAATCACTCATATTCACTGGTAACTCTATACGGAGAGCACATCGGATGTACACTGCACCAGAACAACTTTACAAGTACACGCTGAGCGTGCTCTGCAGGAACCTCAGGCTCGTCTCCCACCCTCGGGTACTACTTACTCATTTATTACAGCTTTATTTCCACCAACAGTCAGGCTATGGAGTGACCACCTGTCATTATTCTACGTCAGTGTCCATTTCCCTAACTCAGATAGTATAAAGATATGTATTCACCTCTCTATTCTTAGTAATTATAATGATAGCTTGCGGTATGGCAACTTTTTTCACATGATTTTTTTATAAACTTTGAGCAAGATCTTCAACTGGTATCATTGTATGATCCAGCATCATTGGCTGGAGATGATGAAGTTTACAGTGCTTTACTAATCAAGACCAAGGCGTCCTGAAAATAAAGGGAAGAGAAGCATTTAGTGCAAGAGTCTTGTCTCATTTCCCACTCTCCCTTCGCATGTGTTTTGACCTTCCCAGGAGTTCACAATCTCACTTTCCTGCACATACAACACAAGCTTTGAAAAGGAAGATGCAGAGTTTTTAAATTTATCTAAGCAAATACCTATATCTAAGTATATTTGATTACTCTTTACGAATAAAGTTTACGAACCTGATTTTTCATTCTCTATTTCAATGGATCATTTGTGCTGTGCGTTAAATGAAATTATTATTGGAACATCTAAGTCATTCTCAGCTCAGCCATCAGCTGGTTGACACTACAAGAGAGGTTGGGGGGTTGTATTCCAGTCGGTATGAATTGTATTTAAACAAAACGTGAAACTTGTTAGATGTGTTAGTTAGTTTACAGTGAATTATTTGGCCATTGTTAGGAATATGTCCCTATATTACGAATTGTGCTTTGTAAGTGGGTATGTTTAGTTCATAATATGGGTTGTGGTGATTTGAAGGCTGATGGAAAAAAAAAAAGAATTAGTTCATATTACACACAGAAATTAAGATGAATTTGCTCTTTAAGGACGTAATATTGTAGTATAATGTTGCCAGTGGTCTTGTCAGGATTGGTGAACGAAGTTTTTACAGCCATTGCAAACGTCAACAAACACCACTAGACTGGGGGGACCTGAACAGTTGGGGAAAAATCTTTACGATAATTATGACGAGACTCGATGGCAAGGGCTTATAAACTTAATGAAGGTAAGGGCAAATGAGGTTTTACAAGAGCTGTAGCCAAACATTATGTCAACCACCTCCCCCAAAAAGCCACCTAATCAATGGAAGGTGTGGTCGAGTTTTGTACAGCCAGTCCTAACCTGCCTTGGTTTAAGATTCTGGTATTTTTTGACACCTAATATATATATCCTTTAATTATTTCAGACACAGCATCAGTATTATTACATCTGACTAACACCTGCCATGGGAGGTATTAGCCAGAGGAGACCAGCAGAAGAGGAAGAGTTTGAGGTTCTTGATGTTAGAGGGACAGCACGTAACGGGATGTCTTGGATCCAGAAGTTTGTGCAAGATTTGACCCATGCACCTGTGACCAAGCAGGTGGCCATTGGTGGAGTCTCAGGATGGTAACTTGTACATCTTCTGCTTTATGGTCACGTTCAGTTTATTCATTATATGGTTTTCTCTCTCCATCCGATTATAACTTGTAGTAGGAGATTAGCTAGTTCAGTTCATGATTTTTGGAAGTTGCATCTATTAAGGTTTCTGTAGTAGAGAGTCACTTGCATGTATTAAGGTTTCTGTAGTAGTAAGTTACTTGATTACATTAGGGTTTCTGTAGTAGTTAGTCAGCTGTGTGAGGAGGATGGTTAGGGTATAAGTAAACTTGCCACAAATTGATTTACTTGGTGGTATATTATTGGACTAAAGTTGCCGTCAGCAGTTGTAATCTCCTAGAAAGGTATTCCAACTGGGGATTGGATCAATACATGGTGCCTGTTGGATATCAAAATATACACATTTCATGAAAGTATTATGAATTTCTGTACAAAAATTTTGGTGACTGACATTATTTATCTGCCTTTGATATGATCATGACTTTCTAGCTGTTCTTCAGACAATTCGTATGAGGCAAAGTACTTTTTCTTCATTAAGTTGCTAACATGTGGAATGGTTTATCAAGAAGAGTAAGTGAAAGCAACGCTATACATACTTTTGAAAAAGACAACAAAAATTTTGCTTCAAGTTTACAATTGACTATCTGTACATCTGTATTGATGAAGTTTCTAGGTATATCTCCTCTATTCCTTATCCTTTATATTTGCAAAATCATCCTCAAAAGGACCCAGTTGGCTGATGCTGTTTGCTTTCCCTTGTGAGAAGCAGCACCCCAGAGCACATATGAAATCAATACTCCACTCTAGGGGAGCATAAGGCCTATGTAGTCATGGAATAAATGCAAAGAAGATAAAGACTGCACCACAGATAGAGCATCCGCTGGTTATGACACTCATGCCTTTTCCCAGAAATGTTGGTCTACCAGGGTAGACCACTAGCAGCCCATGGGCACTTTGCACTCGCTCATTAAATGGAAAAAAATTGGTGGTGCCATGGAAAACTGGATACTCAAAACTTGATGAAGTGGCTGGTAAAAATGATATACATTAGTCTAAATTTGTACACTCAGAACCATGGTTGGCAAAACCATGGTTCTGGTTAAGGGACCTTTGTACATATTTTTTCTCTTAAGTAAAGAAAAACCTAAAAGGTAGTATTAGTTGATGTGGGTGGGTGGCCAGTGCATAATAATTGTTTTTTCACACATTTTTTCCATGTGTGATTTCACATTACACACACATTTCTTTCCAGGTGTTACTTTGTTTAAACTAAGAATATTACTCATGTATTTTTTTGTATATATTGATGCAGAATTTATTCATGTGAGCAAATGAACAACTAATTTTCTGATCATGTAAGCAGTAATGCTAATAATTTCCCTTTCATCAAAAATATAAGCAGTAACTCTACAGTAATTGTTGACCCTATAACTTAGCTGTCTATCTGTGATGTGTATTGCACATGACAGCTAGGGATTGGATGCGAGTGAATGTGTCCTTCTTTCATTTGTTTCTTGCACTGCCTCACTAATGCAGGAAATGACAAATGAGTATAAATAAAATCTTATTTGATTAGTTGATGTTTTATTTGGGGAGAGAGAGTGTAATCTTGTGTAATGTACATCTTTTACGATGAGTTAATGGGGAGGTTGAAATATAATAACAGAAAAGTATAATATTTCTCAATTTCTTTCCAGGGTTGTAGGTTATTTGTCCATGAAAGTGGGCAAAGTTGCTGCAACAGTTGTTGGTGGTAGCCTTATCATCATGCAGCTGGCAGCTCATAAAGGATATATAAAGGTATTATCTGTTTATTTGTGTGTGTATGCACTTCTAAGTCAGCACACTAGAAAAGTCCTGCTTAGGTTTGCCCTGTACTAGTCACATGTTAACATACCCAAGTGAAACTTGCTGAACAGGTGTAAATGCTTTAGTTAAGTTTCAGCACACCAGTTGAATATGATCACAGTACATGAGCAAAACCACACTCTCTTGTCTTTCATACATAGTTGTTCTTCGTTAAGAAAAGAACTGTGGTCCTCATTGTGACCTAGAATGACCCATTGAAAGGTGAAGCTATTGCTGACAAGTTGTAACTAGCTGCTGGGGTCATCTTTGGTCAACTAGGTCCAATATTTAATCTTTCATATGTTACCTATCTGATTTTAATCCCATGGCTTCCAAGTTACTGATATGAATAAACAGGACATTAGACATGGAAATGAAGTGTACTTTAGAATGGTGTAAACAGAATGGCTGTTTGAAGAGCTAAGATTCAGGTAGATATCATGATAATAATTACTTTTGGTCAAATATCAACACATGTTAGGAAGAGAAGATTCACCAAGGCTGCTCTGCATTACTTTGTTGACTTCATCTGCAGAATGGAGGATGACCTGAAAATTGACTTCATCTGTAGAATGGAGGATGACCCAAAAAGGTTTTTGCCATATTGCTGCTCCAAGTAGAAGCATTAGATACCATAAGTATAGCATTCCTCTAAGCAAGTTTGAATTCTTTGATAGCTGCAAGACACCACATAAGTAGCATTAACTACAGTATAAACCAAAAACAACTAGACTGTGAGAAACCATTTGGGACATTGCCACATGGGACACTGTTAAAAAAGCTGGATTTTCAGGCAGGGTAAAGGGGAAAATTTCTATGGTGGATAGAAAATTATCTTACTGAAAGACAACAGACAACACATGTCAGAGGAGCCCTCTTGAAGTAGGTTGGGGTTTCCACTAATGTACGAAATGGCTTGGTCTTTGGATCAAGATATATTCTCTTTCTTTCCTCCTGCAGGACTCCAGTTGTCTTCCTTTACTCTGTTACATTCTGCCTCTGTGTTGTGTAATTTCTGTACCACTCTTTCGTTATGCATTGTTTCCAATTGACCAGAGCACCTCACTTCCTGTCTCTTCATCTCACAGACACCTCTTATATCTGCACTTCACACTATCACCATCCCACAAACAGTGCACAGTAAACTTATAACTCATTTCAACAGCTTGAATCCAAAATTATCAAAATCAGAATGCAGGACAGTCTTTGGCTGCAAAAAGTTTATAGTCATATTGTGGTATGACAGAATCATCATTGTCCCTCACCTGTAAATAGTTGGCATCTGTTGTATGTAACAGTTGGTTTCCATGTTCAGACTAGTTTCTCATTGTTCAGTTGTTTAGAAATTTTATTACAGTGCTACTTGTATTCTTTGCATTTTATTGAGTGTTACACCCTGATATATATATTTGATTTTTATATACACAATCCAGATTAAAGATAGCATCCATTCTCTGCAATCGACAGAACTTAAAAGATCAGCTTTTTGCAACCGTGTTCAGTCAGAGAAGCAGGACCCTGGCAGGAGAAATCTATGTACTTAATTAGTCAGGACTACTCAGCAGCTGTCTTTTACTGGTCGCCCAAGCTTAGTTCTCAGAAGCATATTAATATTCATTATTTCCCAAGATGTAGTCAACATTAGGCATAACTGCCAGCTGAATGCTCAAAAACTGCCATTGACCATGGACTTTTTGGTAAGCAGGTTTTAAAATCATAATTAAGAAAGATTAAACATGTAATGTTCGGAGGACTTATTGTTTACATACACTGAATTCCCAGCTTATTACATTTTAGAATGGAATATGAAATCAGGTCTTGTGTTGCTACAGTCTGCTGGAGTTGATTGTTTAAAAATTGTTATGGAACTGCAACCACATTATCACTTAACCATGGCTCATGTCTTGTCTCATAAAAACCAGCTAGTAGGTACAGGCTCATGAAGAAATGTCTCATACTTGGTCTGTCCCATTAGTTTAGAATTCTGCCAATCAGGCAGAATTTGTGATGTGTCCTGCATATGCAGCTGAATGATGTGTTCCATCATCTTTAAATGGGAGTGCAAGACTTGAGGATTGATTATTATCCAGTAGGGAAGAAACACTCATGACATAAGCTGCAATTCTGTATGATTTGCTGATCAACTGAGAAATAGCTTTCTTTGCTATGTTATTAGTTAACTGTTTAGGTTACATGGTAAATTTTGATCTGAATAGGGAAGCAGTACATGAAATATCTTTTTTCTTCAATATCATCCTTATTGATACAGGTAGTTTGCTTGAAAAGTTGATTCTCACAGTAATTCTTTCCCTCAAGTGTCCCATCTATCAACCTGTCTTTGCGTCTATCACCTGTTACTCTGCTTCCATTTTGTAAAGGTTGCATTAATCATGCAGCCTCTGATCTCCATTTAGATGAAGTGAACACTCTTCCATATACCTTTTCTTGTACCCTTAGCCAGAATATTAAAAATCTTATTTGCCACCTTCTCATATGCCCAGTGCTGTGCTAACTCATATCAGTAAAATGGCTTCATTCATGTAGGTTTCTTGAAATGTTTCTCTATATATCTTCTTAACATTCATTCTTTACTCTGTTTATGATCCTGAATCCTGCTATACTACACATAATATCTAAATTTGCTGCTACCATTTTCCACCTGCCTGTACCTAGACGAGTTTAGGTTTCATATCCATACTCAAGGGTTGGGATAGATACTCTACAACAATTGCTTTTCTTTACTTTTCATGCTTAACTACTTTCCATTTAATGAAGCTCTGTGCAACTTCATCTTTTCTCCTGTGCGTGTCTATTCTCTCAGCCTTACCTTTACAATTGCCACCTTCATCGGTCATAATTCACATAAAATGTGATTGTGTAGGAACTTTTACTTCTTGTCCTTCATTATGATATCATGGAATAACTGTTACAAGTTTTATGTTTGTTAAGAGGTGTTAGTTAATCTTATGTTACTGTGTTAAGTTCAGAAGGAGGTTAACTCTACCTGCTAGATGCATGCCTGATGAGGTTTGTATATCTTCCTTCTCCATCTCAGTGTTATTTTGTTATTATTGAAATATGAACATATAGTCATGACACCATGATACATTTAAGGAAAACCAACTTTAAGACAAATAGTATATTCTCTCATGACAGAATATGTAGGGAGTAGTTGGTAGACAGTCAATGACTAGGGAGGTATATTACCAGTACTACTTGCCTGGGTATCGGGAAGGTTAGTAGCACTTCAGTAGCTGTCAAGTTGCACTCTTCTGACCCAGACTTCTGTCTTTTCTTTCTGCTTCACCCACATGTAACTCCAGATTTTCTTGTGGTGAGCGCTATGTGCTGGCCCTGCCTTTTAGTGCAATGGTAGGAGCAACAGACAAAATTAGTAGGTAGAAGCATTATGTAGAAACATTAGGTAGCAGTAGTAGGTAGGAACAGTAGGCTGGAGCCTCTGCAAACACTGCGCTCGACTTGCCCTCTGCCAGTTGCCCGTTAAGGGTGAGGCACTAAAGGCTAAGCAGCTGCATTGGAGTTTGCTAGTAATGGAGACTCTGTTGCCATGCCCACCCACTTTAGGGAGTTTCAGAATGGAACAAGCATCAGAAATATAAATAGAAAGAATGTCTGCCTAATTAAGACTTCCAACTTTTTTTTTTCTCCTTCCTCCTTTTTCAGATCCATGATGATGTGTGAGGTTTACCCATTTTGCAGAAGCTTAGATGGCATTTGTTCAAAGTGGGGTTATTTGAACTTGTAAGCTGGATAACTGCATGTGTTTGTGTGTAAATAATCCAATGAAATTTTTCTTGTTTGTGGTACTCCATTAAAGGTTTCCTTTTTTTTTGTTGTTGCTTACACGGTACAAGCAACTGAAACTGCCTGCTTGTACATCCCACATGATCCACAGGTGAAAGTTGTTGGTTATCTGAGTTTTGCTTCAGTAACCTCAGTCTCACAAAAGAAGACCAGAGATTTAGGTGAAATTCTCTTGACTGGTTGCTTTCTTGTCACCCTGAATGTAGGATAAAAGCATTATTGTCTTTCTTTTGCACTGAAGACTAATTGCTTCCTCCTTTGCATCTTTAAAGGCGCTGTAGGATTGTTTGTTCTTCTACATCAAAAAAGAGTATCTTGCATATGGTGTGTTGTCATTATACATAAAGCTTTACATATATACCGGTTATATCTTAATTTCCCAGTTTCTGTATTGTTCTCTAACTGGTTTGTCTAACACATGAGCCATGTGATAAAGATAATGGGGTCACTAATATTCTGATATGTAAGGGGAAAGTGTGAGGATAATCCCCCAGTTATGCCATAGATCAGAGTTTGTGTCATAGATATAACATGGGTACAGCTTGGTATCCTTTTTACTTTTTCGTAGGTGGATTGGAATCGAGTGAATCGAGATCTTGAGAAGAATGCCAAGAAGCTTAAGCGGGAAGTGGAGTCATCTGTGAATGCTGGAGCTACAGACGAGGTTTGTTATTTATTAAGATTTGTGTCATTAGTATATGGTTTAGTTTACTCCAGTTTTTTAAGGTTTATTTTCATGTGGTTCCAGGTAAAGGAGAAAGCATGAAAGTAAAGTTGTGCATGCTCCATTGTAAGGAAATTTACCATCTTTTCTATTTGTTTACCTGCCTATCATTACTTCATTCCCAGTTCCTTAGAATGGATCAGGTACATGCAGCCTCTGAAAAATGCTTACACATCCTCAACCCATGCTCAGTGTGTCAAAGTGAGACACTGACTTCCCCACTTGTAAAGTGCTTCTTATTTTATCACTTTACACCATATACACAAGATACTTCAGTTGTACCCAATCCCTAGTTATTCCTCTAGCATCTTCATCAGATTATTTTTTCATAAACATTTGCCATTTCCCACATTATAATTAGTTCTTTCATGTTTATATCAATCTCATCAGCAGTCTGCCTCTTTGCTTCGTACCTTTAACACAACTATTAAGACATTGTCCGCCCCCCAATATATTTACAAAGACAATTCATGGCTAAGATTTATCATGGATAAAGCACATGACACTCTCAGGGTGAAATTATCATTCATATGGTTACTGAGACTTGTATTTCTAATGGTGTGAACACTAGCAACCCACTTCAGTGTCTCTCAGGCTATCTTTATGGATTGATGTTCTTTCTTTCCTCTTCTGGGCTTCCACTTCATTTTGGGAATTTCCCTTTTGGTTGCTGTATTTCTTCCATCTCTGCTTCAAGATAGTTGGCTCATACCTTTCTAAGGAGGAGAATATACCTGAATTTTTGCTTGAAAGCAAGAAAATATTGGTACACACAAAATTTCTAGATGTACTGATCACTCAGAATGCACAATCAAGTGGCTGCTTTCTGCAGCACCTCATTAGTGCTTTGCCTCATTCAGATCAAGACCATAGGGACCCAAAACATGTGCTTAGAATATAGTTCAGGAACCTTGCCAGTTCGAAGCCCAAATGTCAGCAGATGGTAATCAAGGCCAAAGGAGAGACGACAGAGTAACGAAATGTAAGTGTGACATTGCTTCTAGAAATGTATGGGGAGGCGAAGAAGGTTTTTTTTTTTTTTTTTTTCAGATACTGTATTGTCTGCTTTACATTCTGCTTGACCACATCATCCAAACAAAGATTCATCCTTGTGCCTTGGTTTTGACTCCTTCACAGACAAGCCTTTCTCATAAAACCAATCTTTCTAACTTTTCTTCTAATTCTAACTTTAATACACAATTTATCCATCTCTGCTGTTTTAATTTTTACCTGTTCTGACCAAAAAGCACTTGGGTTTTTATAACCAAACAACATAATCATGCAAGCTCCTTGTAAACATCAGAGCTTTTAATGTATTTCCAACTCCTCTCCTTTGCATGACTGCTTTCAACTTTGGCTTTGTCTCTACCATCCTTACTAGATTTTATTCCTAAATATTTAGATTCACCCACAGCTTCCTTTTCTTTGCCATGGAAACTGATATTACAGTTTGATCTACTATCCCATTCAAAATCTAGCACCTTACTTTTTCAGCATCCTTCTCCTTCATTCTTTTAATTTTTTCCCCTGTTGTCACTAAAAACACAGTATCATCAGTGGATAAGGTGTTAGCTTGGAATTCAAGTGAGGACAGGACTATTACATAATCAGTTGACAATATTTCTATTGATTAGCAAAAGTATTAATCCACAAAAGAGTCAGATAAATGCAGTGAGAGATCTGGTTAGGTCTAGACATATTTCAAATGATATTAAAGGAATAGCCAGGCATTAGTTGCAATGAAAATATTTCATGTAAGAAGTTGATCTGAATGGAAACCCTGGTCTCAATTGAAAAATCACCATAGTGTGCAAGTGAAAAAGTAAGAATTGCTAATATTAGTATAGAAGTTTGTATTTCATTTTAGCACATTAGACAAGAGTTGAAGGTACACTGAGAGGCTATATGCACCTGATCCACCCCATGGAAATGAAAGTAGGGTTGATGATAATAGAGTAGGTAATTTGTGCTGTTAAGAATGAATTCACTCACCATACATGTTTTTGACACGAGTGGTGTTGTAAAACATTAAACTTCACATTTTAAACATTCATGAAAATGTTAGTTTTTCATTATTGTGGCCACTAATCACACTATCCATGAGGAGTCAACTTGTCACCAGTCTTGCACTAAAACAGAAAACATTTTCTTTAACTGTTTCCATTATTTTGTGATATTTTGTGTAGTAGTTATATGGCTAATATTTGCATATAATGTGAGTTCTGGTTGCAATATTGATGAAATTATTACCCCATATGTAGTGAGGCTTGTTGTGAAATGTTATGAAATTTTTATACATCTATTATTATGGCGTATAGTGCCTGCCTAATAACACCATTTTTCCACTAGCACTTGGAGAATTCTAGTGAATCTTTTGTTTGTGTTGCAGTGTCATATTTTATTTTATCCTGTTTTGTAATTTTTGTTGGCAATCTTTTGGAAGGTAAAGTTGCAAACATTTAGTATGAATTGAGAATTCAGTTTCTTGTTTTCTTGGTGTATAAGTCTTTTTGCAGAATATCAAAGAGCCTTGTGCAGATTACAAAAAGGATGTTGGACGAGTTCCTTGAAACTTAAATTCCATCATCTGTTTTATCATGTAACCATCCAGGGTTTGGATAAGGGTCATGCTTTTCACATGGTTTATGAGATTTGCAGGTTAGAGTATCTTAGCATTAGTTTTGGAAGGTAACAGTCAAAAAAGGTTAAGTTAACCTTGATTTTCCTGACCATGGAGTTGAGTTTCTTGAGATGGGCTACCCAAAAAATTTCTTTGTTCCTTAGTTCTTGATTGTTTATGGCCTTCATATGTTTTACAACTTGATTATATTGTACCATCTGCCAATGGCTGATCAAAAGTCTATGTTATTTTAGATTACCGTCTCCCAATTTTAAATCAGCTTAATTTGAAAATGTATGCTGATCCGACAACTGTAACCTTTCCCTTTTTTTCTTTATATAACAACCTTCATCACTTGCATGCTTTTTTTTAACCTTTTGACTACTTGTATTTTGAACTTACACAACATTTCCCAATTGGATTAATGTAATTTAGTCAGTTCAGTGCCTGTAAATCTCAGTTTCCTCCTATTTTTGTTTCTAAAATTTCTTGATGTAATATTCCTTGCCAATTTTCTTGTGTTATCTTCTTATTTCTTCGTCTTGCCAATTTTCTTGTGTTACCTTCTTATTCTCTTCGTCACTTGCATGCTTTTTTTTTAACCTTTTAACTACTTGCATTTTGTACTTGAACATTTCCCAATTGGGTTAATGTGATTTACTCAATTCAGTGCCTTTAAATCCCAGTTTCCTCCTTTTTTTGTCTCTAAAATTTCTCAGTGTAATTTTCCTTGCCAATTTTCATGTGTTACCTTCTTATTCTCTCAAAATACTTGGCTTGACTTCAGACTTTAATCATAGAAGTAGCTAAGTCTGCCTTAAGAAAACTGAGATATTTACAGACTTCCAGTGTATTTGTTCTTGGAGGAGGCACAGAAGCTGCACGGAGGACTGATACAGTTATATATCTATGTATGAAGTGCTTCTAACATACCCTGGGAAGGGTGCTTTTAGTATCCTCATTTTGAGCCGAAATCAATGAAATGCTTTGGACCTGACCAACTTGCCATTTCTCACTCCTCAGTGTCAAGCTTTCTTCACCACTGTGCTGCATGTTTCACTCTCTTTTACAGATACATTGTGGTTTCTACTTTCGAGAATTTCCTGCTTGTAAGCCTTCTCCTCTGACTAGATCACAGAGCACCCAACAGGCCACTACGTCCCTCAGATATTTTGTGAGCATTGGCTACTTATGGATTAGCTGATTCCACTTTTACTTCATTCTTGTTACACCTAGATTGCGAAACTTTCTTCCTACTTACACCTCTTTAAAAACAGGTGACCATTAAAATTTTCCTGTCAGGCTCATATTTGGTGATGGCACCAGTAACTTTGATTGGAACATCTTTTGCCTTGGGAAAAAATACTGCATGCTTTTTCAACCAAATATGATAAATTTTAGACGTTTAGCAGGTTGTTTGAACTGTGCTTCCAAACGATTATCTTATTATTCTCAATATTTTTATTGCATGTGGAAAATATATCATTATATAGTCTTGTACATGAATAAATGAGGTTGAGTTCCTATGGAATCTAAAGGATTCAAATCATATTTTAAAAAACCTCAGGGGTATTGTGAGGTAGCGCAAGGAAACAGATGCTAATGCAGGAGACAGTGACTAAGTATGATAAAAGATAAATATATATATATGATATATATATATCAATTTTTTTATTATACTTATTTGCTGTTTCCCACATCAATGAGGTAGCGCAAGGAAAAACAGACAAAGAAGGCCCAACCACCCACATACACATACATTTCAATGTATACATACATATACATACACAGACATATACATATATACACATATACATATTCATACTTGCTGCCCTCAGTCATTCCCATCGCCACCCCACCACACAAGAAATGGTACCCCCTCCCCCCGCACACACGTGAAGTAGCACTAGGAAAAGACAACAAAGTCCACATTCATTCACATTCAGTCTCTAGCTGTCATGTGCAATGCACCAAAACCACAGCTTCCTTTCCACATCCAGGCCCCACAAAACCTTCTATGGTTTACCCCCAGACACTTCACATGCCCTGATTCAATCCAGTGACAGCACGTCGACCCCAGTATACCACATCGTTCCAATTCACTCTATTACTTGCATGCCTTTCACCCTCCTGTATGTTAAGGCCCCGATTGCTCAAAATCTTTTTCACTCTATCCTTCTACCTACAATTTGGTCTCCCACTTCTCCTCGTTCCCTAAACCTCTGACACAGATATCCTCTTTGTCAATCGTTCCTCATTCATTCTCTCCATGTGACCAAACAATTTCAATACACCCTCCTCTGCTCTCTCAACCACACTCTTTTCATTACCACACATCTCTCTTACCCATTCATTACTTAATCGATCAAACCACCTCACACCACATAT
>JAUUDZ010196567.1:0-17884 GCA_032361705.1 Panulirus versicolor | reverse complement strand
CAATGAAAATGTTTTAAGGATCTGATGAAGAAGAGTTGAAGGTTAGAGAAATAAAGAGTTCTGAAGTACGTAAATACCTGGACCAATTAAATCCTAATGGCCCAGATAACTTAGCTCCAAGATTTTTAAAAGAGGTCAGGAGACAGCTGATATGCCCCATAACAAAAATATTCAACAAATGATACTCCTACATATAAAAAAAAAATTGTGACGAACTACTGCCCAATTAGCCTTACATCAGTGTTATGTAAAATGATGGAAAAAATAATAAGGGATAAAAATGTCACTTTTCTAGGTCACAAAATTATATCGGACTACCTAAATGGCTTTCACAATAAAAGATCCTGCCTGACAAATTTGCTGGAATCTTTTAGTGTGTTTTATCAGAGCTGGGATGAAAAACTACCATCTGATGTAGTATATTTAGATTCCCAAAAGGTTTCCAATAAAGTACCTCATAAAAGACTTACATAAACTCAAAGCACAAGGAATCGATGAAGAACTCTGTACATTGATCGGAGACTGGCTTACTGGAAGAAAGCAGAGTGTAACATTAAACAGCGAAGCCTTAAACAAGTGGTTTGCTACAGGGGTCAGTCCTAGGCCCAATTCTTTTCATAATGTACATTAATGACCTAGAACTCGGTCTCATATCTAAGATCTCCAAATTTACAGATGATACTAAACTAAAGCGTTAAATAGGTGGGACTGCAAAATGATTCAGAGATCTTAATTTTCTGGCAGAGTGGTCAGACAGATGGCAAATGAAGTGTAATGTAGACAAGTTTAAAGTTATGCACCTTGGAGACAAGAATATAAATTACAATTACAAATTATTCAGAAACTCCCTAACTAAAGTAAATGAAGAAAAGGACCTAGGAGTTATTTATCATTAGCAACAATCTGAAGTACAATAAACAGTATCAAGCAGCAAGTAAAAAAGGCTACCAAATTACAAAACAGCAGAAACAACTCTCACACATTAAAATTCTCTAGTAAGACCACACCCTGAATATGCAGCCCAGTTTTGGTCCCCGAACTATAAACAAGATAAGGAAAAATTAGAGCAAGTACAAAAGATGCACAACATAATTGATCCTATCCCTTAGAAATCTGGCATACGAAGTGAGGCTAAAACGAATGGATTTCTTATTCCTTAAAAATGTGGACTTCATGGCCACTTAATCTAAAATTCTGAACAAGTTCAATAAAGCAAATCACAAACATCTTTTTGTAATACAGGAAAAATATGGTTAACAGGGCAAATGGAATAAAACTCGAAGCTAAAAGATGTAGTATGGACATGGGGAAAAACTTCTTTTCTAATAGGTGTGTTGAGCACTGGAATAAGTTTCAGTCAGACGTAGTGAATGCTAAGATTATAAATACCTTCAAAAGTTGTTCAGACAAATACTTCATATATTTAGGTAAACTCTGAGAAAAACTCCAGGAATAAACTATATATGACAGTGGTAATGGGGACACTAGAAGGCTAATGTGCAGCAGCGGGGAGTAGGTGATACCTTAAAAACTGCTAAGTGGAATCACATTTTCTTCTCTAGTTAAACATCTTCTTTTTACCAGACAACCCAGTCATAAGCCAATCAGGCCTCCTGTTGTCTGTCTGTCTCATGTAAACTCATGAAAATGCTTCTTTGGATGACTAACATTCCTTCACCCCCTGAAGTCCCTCTTACTAATCCTATGCCCCTTTCTGTAATCTTTTGAACTATCTGAAATTCATATCTTTCTCTAAACACAAGCAAAACAGATGGACCTAATGGTATCTATCCCCACATACTGAAAGAGTCCACCTTTGAACTTGCACCTGTGCTTGCTCGTAAAATCAATTTCTATTTAAAACTAGAATTATTCCTACTTCTTGGAAGCAGGCATTGGTACATTCCACTCCAGAGAAGGGTGGCATTTCTAACCCCTCCAGCTATCATTTTATTATTTTGACATCTACTATTTCCAAAGTCTTTGAATCCCTTAACAAACCCCATTTCCTGAGATATATCTAATTTTCACTTTGATCAGCAGCATGGCTTCCATAAAGCAAGATCCACCAGTGATATTCTTTCTTATCTTACTAATGTCTGATCATCACCCAAGAGAGATTTTGGGGAATCCTATGTAGTCGCCCTTTATGTACCCAAAGCTTTTAACAAAGTGTCACTCTGGGGTGTTATCTCTAAGCTCCCCTCCCTCATACCTAGCTTTTTCTCTGTCCTATCTATCTTCCTGTTTGTTGAGGGATCAGCCACTCCCCTTTCTCTAACAACAGCGGTGTCCCCCAAGGTTCTGTCCGTCTCCTACAATCTTTTCCTTTTTATCAACAATTTCCTTATTCTACAAATAACCAAATACACTCATACACAGGTGATTCAACACTGCATTCCTCCACAACCAGTACTTTTGCTCCTTCTCTCAATCAACCTGCATCTTGTCTCAACACAACTTCCTCAATAAACTCAGACTTGGACAGGATAACTCAGTAGGGTAGATGAAATCTGGTTAATATTAATGCATTCAATATCAGGTTTCTGCCTGTCTATCCATCGGAAATTTCTAACAACTATGCTGTCTCTTTCGATGATACTGTAATTCCACATCTTGACTTAATGAACGTACTTGGTATTACTGTAACATCCACACTATCTTAGAAACCCCACATTATGATAATAGTTAAATCTGCCTCTAGGAAAATGAGTCCTGTTGGATGTCATATTTTTTTCTTTCAGACAGTTGCTTAATCTATACAGAGTATTGATTCATGCTTGTGTGGAGTTCTACTCTCACATCTAGGGTGGTTCTAGCTCTGCAACCTTACCTGACCAAGTCGAGTCAAAAGTGGTCTGACTTATCAACTCTCCCAAGCCAACTTCAAAACTTGACTCACTTACCCTATGCCACAATGTTGGTTTACTTTCCCCCTTCTGTAGGTATTATTTTGATTTTGCTCCCAAGAGCTGGCTGCTTGTATGCCCCCATCCCTAGCTAAACCGTGCAATACTCGGCAAGCTCCTGTGTCACATGATTACTGTGTGGCTGTTACTGTTTCTTTCCCTACACCTTGAAGCTTTGGATACCTCTACTTTCATGTCTTTCCCAGCAATTATGACCTGGCACTTTTTCAGAGACAGGTTTTTCAATTCTTCCAAAATCTTTAACTACTTTTCCTTGTCTCTTCTTTTCCGTCATTAACCCCTTTCCACTTCAATTAAGGTCCAGCCTTGTTGTGGACTTTTGTTTGTGACTGGAGCCACCAACTTAAAAAGAAAAAAAAAGAAAAAAGATAACATGACAGGAGTCATTCCATGCAGTCCAACAACAGTTCAACCCACAGCAATGCTGCATTTCTAAGTCTCAGCTGCTGAGGAAATTTAGGTGAGGCTTTCAAGGGTTGTGTTGATGTTGAGAAGCTTTTTCACCAAGCTTCATTCTAATCAATTTAGATTTTCCCTGATATTCCTGACATCCATCGCTCTTACCAACATCAACTTATCAATTCTAAAGTCAATAAGTTAACAGGGCAAAAGTAAACCTAACCAGGTTAGGCACAGTGACACATCTGAAAAAAGTTATCACAACCTAAGCTTCTAACACCAGAGATTTTCCTATATTCTCAATGCTAAGGCAGACTTATACACCTCACCAGTTGTGTCTCACCATTGGGGACCAAAAAAATGACAACAGATAGTAATAGGTCTTTCTCATGTTCAAAATATCTCCATGAATGAAAAATGGTAAACTATCAGTTTAGTCATGTATTAAAAATAACTTTGGAGATTGAGTGACATTGCTCTGCAATACCTGTGTAATACTTAGAGGTAACAGTGAAAAGCGTACATATGCCATGATAAAATGTGGGATTAATTAATGTAAAAGTTGCTAAAATGGCACCTCAGTCTGTTGTGTGTTTGTTGACATTTGTTCAAAATTAGTGAAATACTCAGATAAAAATGGTATAATTAGGCGAGAACATGAAATATTGAAATACACCTCGACTGCATAAAGTTAACTAATTCGTTTTACTGATTCTGCTAGATTATTTGGCAGACTTTTACGCACTTTCTCTTTAAACCCATATCTCCCATATTCATGATCCTCATCACAATAACCTTACAAATCTGCAAAATAAACTATAAAGCTCAGTCACTCTCCCAATTCGTTCTATTCTTCAGACACAACACTAGGATTGTGAAACAAAACTACTCGATATCTAAAGCTAGTTTCGATGAGCTATTAAACTACTAAATCACAAAATAATCACCAAGATTCTACAAGTAAGTAGTCGTCCCTAACAAGACAAATATTCATTGGCTTTTTGCTCACTATAAACTCAATCAACGTAAGTTACTATATATAGTTCAAATACAATCTTAATGTTACAGCTTTAGAAGTTCATGTATGAAAGATTCACACCAATCAAGAAAAGTCCGAAATTAGGTCTATGACAGAATCAGAGTGTTTACCTTTTTGTATACAGCAAGAGACGTAGTCACTGCGGTCGGGAACTCGTCGAACAGCTGATGTTTGTTTATAATCACGCGTTCGAAGATAAAATTTCTCTTTACTTTCATTATCTATATAATCATTTGACACAAGCTTTTTCAAACAATAGTTATAAATATATACATATATACATGGCAAAATTTGTTGTAAACATCATCTGACCTTTACTTTGCTACAGATTTTTTTTCAGTATTTGTGAATGTCTCTTTAACTTCTTCCTATTCTTACCTCTATATAGCATTACTGCGGCACTGAATCATACCCAAATCTGACGCCTTAGAGAGGTGCCAAATACGGGTATGATTCATTGTAATTTATATGGAACAGAGACACCGGTACTTTTTTGAACGCTGTATGCTGCACAATTACACGAAAGCCAATTTTTTATCCTTTAGAGACCGGTATTTAATTTACAAATCAAAATCCATTTGAACACTTTCTCGAGCTCCGGTGATATAAAATTTTCGCTTTGCTTGTTGGAAACACCGAGTCATATTCAGGTGCTGAGATTCGGTGTGTAGCTTGAAATCAATCGTCCCCTAAGAGGAAACAGAGCCCCACTACCTAAAAGGCAGTTTAGTTTAAGGTTAACCCTATTACTAAGCACGAGGTTATGGAATTAAGAATCTTCTAGACCTCTATGAGAGTGTGAATTCCGTCTTATATCAAAGGTAGATGGTCAGACTGTTCCTAGAGGTGCAGGGAGGAATAAAGGGTAGACACCTTCACAGGGTTAAATATTACCTTAGCGGAAGAAAACGACGCAAACGAGAGGAACATACTCGAAATAGGGTAGAGGTATCAAGTGGCGTGTCTCAGGGGTTGCCTTGTTCATACTGCTGCAACTCTCGGTGTAAGTAAATGACTTGCCCGATGTACTGGTCTCTTAACTAACCATTTTTGCGGATGATGCCGTCAATATGAGGTAAATAAGGAATGGCGACGACGGCATCAGTTTACAGGGGCACCAGGACAGACTCCAAACTTGGTCTGACAAAAGGAAGTTGATGGGCTTCACAGTGATCGTTACCAAGCGGGTTTGATACTGTCATCAGAACTGCACATGAGATATGAGAGGGAGGAATGCTGACTGCAGGCAAGTACAGGCGGATTAACCACAGAGTGGATGAGGCTCAAGCTTCAGGTCCATCAAAGAACACATACCCACCAAATGTATGTAGAAAAAATTTAAGGCCACCCAAACAGACAATGAATAGACAGTAAGAAAGGAAAACCTGGACCGCAGGAGAGTATTGCTTATAGGTGTTGCAAGGGTAATACATTACAATTTGCAGTCACCACCCAAGGGCGTCCCAGCCTACACGAGCTCCGAGGCAAACACCATCTCCGCCACCTTTCTGCTGAAATAGGGGCCCCCGACCGGCAATGGTGGCTGGGGCCCGTCCTACTTTTTTTTCCGAATTTCAAATCTTACATTAAAAAAACGAGATTAGAAAGGAACGAACTCACAGGCAAAGCAAAATGAGTACAGTGTACCAAGTATTGATGTCGAAGTGATGATTGAAGTTTACATTTGAAATAGAAGTGGGATTTGGAAAAAAAAAAATGCTGTTCCTTGCTCCTCGATCGATCCAGGGCCCCGGGCGTGTGTGTGTGTGTGAAAGACGTGCGATGGAACAATAGGCTTGCAACTTATTCCACCGCTATGGAAAAACACCCATAGTGTCTTTTTCTATGACCCATCCACCATCTTGAACATACTTAATTGTAGGCACATCTGGTTTAATCAGCTTCAGGCTCATCAGAACCTTAGTCCGGCCCTGGTCGAGTATAAGAATAGCAAGTATATGGGTAAGGATATGGTCGGTAAGCTACCCACAACACATACTTCACCATAACTAGTTTATGCCTACCTCTCAAGGCTAGTCAACAACACCTGTAAAGCACGCTGCCTACCGTCTCCCCACCAACACCGGTAGCGAACACGGCAGTACACTTACACCTCGCCATTACCAAGACCTAAATACATTATGTATAAACAGTAATATTTACCCTGTAAAACTTACTGTATATCTATTACCACTTTGACTATGTACAGCCGCCTCTACTTCCAGCTGGAGCAGTCAGCGTTGTCACTTGTCAGTCCTCTTTTTCCGAGCATTGTGAACCTTGGGAGGATCGACTCGTTACTTTGAAGCTTTCATTTCAAGCTACTTCCAAGTTTTCATTCTCCGAAATTTTGCACATCATGACGGGATCGTGACTAGTCTCCGCAATGGCTCACTATACGTGGTGCTAACTTCGGCCTCCGTAAACAAACAAAACATTGTTGCGTCATACACTCCTCTCCGTGCCGTGTGAACCTTTGAATATCAACTCATGAATTCGAAGCCAAACGTGGGTAAACACAGGCGTTCTCTGATCTGTCCGTAAGACCACCCCAATCATCCTTTGACGCCATTCATACATTGTGTTACCTTAACCCGAGTTGGAAGCAAATAATAGCTTTTATCAAAGCCTAATGATGAATGATAATATCTATAACTTGATGATGATCTAACTGCCAGAGGTGGAATCCTCTTGAGCAAGGTGAGGGTGGTGTAAAAGAAAAGGAAAGTGAAGTATGGTGTGTCTGGCCTACCTCAAATACTAGTTTGAAGCAGCGAAATAAAGACGTTTGTACAATGAAATACATTAGATAACATTAATGATGAGGTTATGTAGCAACCTTCGTGCAGGATGTCATCTTTAAATAACACTTAATTGGTTTCTTCCCGAATGCTAACCTGCACAATACTTGTTTTTTAGTCTTAATTATTCAGATGCAATAGATGGAATGCTTCATTAAAAAAATCCTACAGGCTGATGTTATTAAACTCACTATAACATGTAATTATCCTATGCACAAAACGATGCTCATTCAATATACACCATTTAACACCGCAGAATTATATTTCCTTAAGTTTTAAGACTCCTACAGAATGTATGACTACACCCAGTATGAATGAGTGTTCATACGTGGTTATACATTTCTCGTGGATGTTATATTCATTACGCAAACTTCGTTGATTCCTGTAATGTTGAACATGTGATGGGGATTCATCAAATAAGAGGAATTGCATAATGTAAGACCACAGGAAAATCGAGGCTAATGGAAGACCTTTTCATGGTGTGGTCCTTGGTGCATCTAAACCTTCGTCAGGATCCAGCCACAGCTGAAGATACAGGAAGGATCACCTTGTATACCCACAAATCGTAAGATCTGACAGGAACACGTTATGGGAGGTGTATTAGACTCATTTCAAGCAGTTGGTGGTGACGAACAGATGGCCAGTAGTAGAAGCACCGCACGGCTGCCTTAGAATTCGAAGGGGTCGGCAATACTGATCCTGAAGGATACCGGTCCAAGAGAGAGTGCCACTGCTATAAGACCTTGGTGGGTTTGCTGACGTTACAGGATTTCACAGGAGAATGATGCCTTTCAGTCCACGAATGGAGGAGAGAAACCTCAAAAGTTGGCATAGGAGTGGGATGGGACTCAGGGAGTACTCTACCATATGGACATAACCATCAGCTGTGCTCCTGCGTGACCAGTGATTACCAAGTGCTGTACATGCATGGCATTCTGGTAGTGCCTGAGGCCATGGTAGTCTCCACGGTCTACGCCAATAGTGTGGACTCAAACTCCAGTGATTTGGCACAGGCTTCTTAAAGACTGTCTTGTTTGGCCTGCATCCTGAGAGCACTGATGCTGGCCTGTGATTATTCAAACCCACTTTCTGTCATTTCAATAAGGCTATTAGTGTTGTTCCTTAAACAGTGATGGTTTGGTCACATGAATTCCCACACAAGTTTATTTCACCAAGAAACCCACACTTTTGCTATGAAGATAATTGTCAGCACAATAAAGTCAAGCCTGGGTAAGAATGAGCAGTCACTTTCCAGGATATGTGCTGACATTGGCAAAGGCTGCTTAAAGCAGGTAAGCAGGCTTCAACAGGGAAAGGTGTAGACAGACACTGATAAAAAACAACTTCTTGGGTTCTATTGGACGTGTAGTGAGACGCCTGTGGAGCGAGTATAAGCCAATGGTCAAAGGACTCCAATAATTTCTGGTTTCTTTCATTGGATTAAATTCATGATTGGCTACTGGTGACATCATTGTTCTGATTGGTTCCTCCCTTGTGATCCCCCCCTCACCCCTCCCAGTGTAAATTACGCCAGCATGGGAGGAGATAATTTCTTCATCTGTCTAACTTATTCTGGCAACCTCTTAAAGAATAGTGCAGGTGCCGCAAGTTGTGGTACACATATGCAAATCATTCCCATAACGTATGTCGTAAGGATGTTACGGTAACGATCATTTTGTAACTGTCCCAGGTCTGTGTATGGCAGTTGCCAAGCTCGGGAACAAGTATAACCTGTAGGAATGGTGAAACAAAGACGCTGGTGAAGACGTGACACGTTTATACGCAAACAAATAAGACACAAAAGTGAGTTGAAGTGAGACACGAAGACGTGTCGACTGCCAGAGCGGATGACGCTCGTTCAAAACAAGAGGGAGGCGAGCATAATACATTATTGATATGATATGTAGGGATACACTAGACTTAGTGTAAATAACACAGACTTCCTCCATCTCCCTCCCGGGGAAATCTGAACAGAAAAAGATTTAGATATCAAGGCGTTCCACCAAACTTACGTCTGTGGCAGCTTCGTCTGGGTATGATGTGCGTGTGTTGGGGGAAGGGACCGAACCTGATGATCACCTCCCACACGGAGTAATGTACTATTGTCGCTGGCATGTGAGGAAGCGGGCGGGTTTGGAACGATAGTGGTGACTGGCAAGGTCGCTGGGGTGGCGTGAGTGAAATGTGATGTAGCCTCAGGAAACGGGAAACTTGATGTAGTAGTCCCGGTGGCGACCGATATCTACGACTGTTCCCCGCTTCGTTACGGGATCTTGTATGTAGACAGGTTCACCAAGCTTGAAAGGGGGCAGGGAGTGGGCCGTACTGTTATAGTGCTCCTCCGCCTCTTGCTGTAGTGTGAGCTGTCGTGCATCACACTCGTCCGCTGCGTCTTGCCACTTGGGAGCGGCAGTGTGCTGGCATGGCTGAACGCAGTGGGTTACCGAGAGAGGGTGACCGGCCGTCTGGGTGAGGGTGTTGCGTGTATCCATCAGTCCTCGGTCGAAGTTTTCATCATCCAGGCAGCCATTACCGGTGGTTTGAGGATGAGGTACTTCACCTGCTTCACACATGCCTCAGCATGACCGTTGGCTTGCGAGTAATGCGGTCACGAGACGTGGTGAGTCATGCCACAACGCTTGAGGAAGGCAAGAAATTCAGAGCTGGAGAGCTGAGGTCCACTGTTCGAGCGGAGACAGATACGCCCACACTAACGAAGAAGCTACGGAGAAGCTTGATGGTACTGCGTGATGTGGCGTCCCTTCCGTACTCACCAACGTGTGGCCATCCAGACAGACGATCGGCGTACAGCAAAAATTCCTTTTTTGCGTGGGAGAACAGGTCAGCAGAGATGTCCTCGAAAGGTCGGGACGGGGACGAGCCACACACATCAACGACTCCTTTACCTGTGATGGCTTGAGGGTCTGGTACGCGTCACATGCCTGCACGATGTTCACGATGCCAGGCCACCACACCGTCTGCCGGGCACGGCGTTTTGTGGCTTTTATGCCTCGGTAAGAGTCGTGAAGGCGGGAAAGAACATTGCGGCGAAGTGTGCAGGATGATGAGCCGGGCGCCACGAAGAACAAGACCTTCGTCAGTGGTCAGGCTGTCTCGTATTTGCTTAAGTCTCGTAGTGCTGATGATACTTTTTTTCCCTATCCTTTAGAAAACCTGGGATAAAGGCGTCGTGTTGCTGACGTTAAGTGCCACCCTGGGCAGCAGCTGTACGTATCTCGTCGATGACAGGGTCACGGAGGTGATTGGGGAGGGGGGGGGGGGGGGTGTCTGTGACGACACTTCCACTGCTCTGGCCATCATGTAGCTCCGTAAGAAGGTGACGTCTGCCTCTTTTGGGGTCGCTTTATCCACGAGTGCGCGGGAGAGCACGTCGGGGATTGCATGCTCCTTCCCCTTACGCCACACTGTCTTTCAAAACGGATACCAGCGGCTTGTGATCAACGAGATCGAAGTGCAGTAGACCCAGCAGACACAGGCGGCACTTTCTCGTGGCACACATAGCGGCCACGAGTTCCAACTCCATAATGGCATATCTTGTCTCCGCGTCACAGAGAAAACGAGAGCCACACTGCACCAGCCGCCACTTGTCACCGTAACGCTGAAGGGCGTATCCTACACCTTTCAGAGACGAAGCATCGTCTGTCTGCAGAACAGTAGGAAGGACGGGATCGAAGTGGGCGAGAACTGGAGCCGAGTTTACGGCTTGTTTCACTCTTTCGAATGATGCGTAATGGTCGGTCCACGCGAAATCATTCCTGGGGCTGAGAGGGGAGCGGAGGGTATCTGCCGACGGTGCTATGCTCGGAGAGAAGTCTGCTAGCTAGTTCACAAGACCCATGACCCTCAGTGAGGTCCGTGATGTTGGTGGGGGTGGGGAAATCCGTGATCGCACTCACCTTACCTGGGTCTGCAGTCACACCCTCAGCTGCGATGAGAATTTGGCGGACTGGTTGGCATATACAAACTTGCTGCAGTTCATGGTTATTCCGTGTTTCCGACATCGTTAAGGGACAACTCGGACACGATAAAGGTGGACTGTGTAAGAAGAGTTCCAGACGAGCAAGTCGTCCACGATATTGGCACAGTCATTGACGCCTTCGAGTGCGACGCGCCACGTCTAAAAAATTCGACCCCTGTGGAAGCGAATCCCATAGGACTACGTAGATACTTGTAACGCCCCCACGCAGTTATGAAGGTGGTGAACGGATGCGCCTCCACTGTTAGCAGAAGCTGCCAGTATCCCAGTTTTGCGTCCATCGTGGTGAAATATCTGGAACCAGGAGCGACCTCCATGAAGGAGTTGCGCGGTGTTAGGGCTGGGTGGGCTGGTCGCAAAACTTGCTTGTTCAGCTTGGTGAGGTCCACGGTGATGCGGACGCCTCCCTTCTGCTATGGTGCGACCATCATGGGATGACACCACTCCGATACCTCGTCACCTAGTGGCTGGGTGATTCCTTGTTGCACCATGCTGTCTAGCATCCGCTTAGTGTTTGCTCGCCAGGCCATCTGGAAGTGTGGAGTGCAAAAGGCTGCACTTCCTCCTGCAGGTGGATCTCCATGGGCGGGAGAGACATAATCCGCAGATGTATTCTTCTTCGAAACTTCTCTGGGTCCACCAGGACGTCTTTGAAATCTGCTCGGCGCTGGGAACATCATGGTTGACATCGGCTGGGCATCGGTTGTGGAGCGACTTTATCTGCTTAGGGTAGTTAGCTGGGATGATGATGAGGGTTCTGGCGTCATACCAGGATAGCAAGGCGTCTATGTCGGTGGACATGTCTCCCATGATACAACAGGTGACAGTTTACTGCTGTCTGCTACGAGAACCTTCTCGTCCTGCTGAGAGGAGAGGTCAGACTCGCAGAGACCGAGCTGTTGCAGCTATCGCTTTTGCGCCGGTGTCGAGCGTGCACAGCAGAGCCCCTCGACGTGTTTCAAGTAAGGACACTCCGAAGTTTACTTTGGGCGCGGGACTGTTGGATGGGGACCTGTGGACGTCACTCATATTCAGGTAACGGGCAGCTTCACCTGTCGGTGTGTTGTCACAAGGTTTCTGCGGATCCTGTAGCTTCTTGCGACACACTTTCTTGCAGTGTCCCGTGTTGTGACAATGGGAGCACTTCTTTCTCTATGTAGGACAAAGCTTCCCTCATCCTTCAGGATGTTCCCCGGCACTATAGGCATCACAGTGCTGACGCGTTTTGACTTATTTGGGAGTTGTCGATCGCTGGCGACGCTTCAATATCTTTTGAGCAGCCTTTGACTAACCTGTCAGGTCCGCTCCGGTGTTGTAGGCTAACTCCTCGCTGCGACATGAGGACAGGGTGTCGGATAGTTCAGGTGGAGGGTTGATGGCCAGGAGTTTCTTCCGAGTTTCCTGATTCCGGATGCCTGGCGTGATGCAAGTCACTTGACGGGTGCCTATGCAGTGTTCACTCAACTCTGTAACGTCAACAAGCTCTCCGAGGGCGACGTTTAAGTCGCTGAAGGCCTCCCCCTCATGTTGGCGGCGCTTATCGAAGCGCACTCGACGTAAGGCTACGTTGCGCTGACGCTTGAGGTAAGCCTTGATGAG
The DNA here is from genome assembly GCA_032361705.1 of Panulirus versicolor. Lineage (NCBI taxonomy): Eukaryota > Metazoa > Arthropoda > Malacostraca > Decapoda > Palinuridae > Panulirus > Panulirus versicolor. The sequence goes on along the minus strand of JAUUDZ010196567.1, from coordinate 5,119 downwards.
CTGGAGGATGCCTTTCCACACCCAGACCGAAATTCTCGTTAACCCCGATGGCGTGGCTTTTCAACTGTAGCAGTTCTGCGTAGTCCAAGCAAGCACGACTCCACAAGTTAAATTTGTGGAGAGAGGCGTTGGACGTGAGCTTGCGAGATGCGGGCGGTGGTGGCTGGCGCGACTGGTGGCCAGGCTTGCCGTCCGTGGCGTCAGGATTCGGAGCCCCGTGTCCTACTGTGCTCGGCGGCTGTGGAGCGGGCCAGCACCTGTTGCATCATGTCTTAAAAGTAATATTATTGCTGAAGGACCTGATGTTGCAACTCTCGGCGCTCGTCGGCAACCTGCTGAGCGGCGAGCTGTTACTGCTGAAGTTGTTCTTGCAACTCTCGGTGCTCGTCGTCAGCCTGCTAAGCGACGAGCTGTTGTTGGACCTCCTTCATGGCTGCCAATCTCTCTATCGCTGACGTGCCTGAGGCACCTGCCTCCCCCGTCTCCTCTGAACTCACCCAGCGACAGTTTTCCCCTTGCTTACGTGGATTGCCGGATATGGCAACGTTAGTTGTGGGGACAATGATTCACTGGCGTCGGGGAAACGCGTTAACAGCATGGGGTGCGGACGTGGGCAAGGGTAAAGTGCTGCGCTGGGGCCGGTAGTGTCACTGCAAGATACCTGGGTAGGTCACGGCAAACCAGAGACGGTCGCTGACTCTTGGGACAGTCGGATGGCACAGACAACACAAGTCGGCGGGGAGCGGAGATAAACACACGGACAGTTATGGCGTCCTATGGTGGCTAATAATATCTTCTCACTGTGTCACTCTTTTTACATAACTCCTTGATCCTCCTCTCTACGCCATGCAGGAATGGTGAAACAAAGACGCTGGTGAAGACGTGACATGTCAGTTTATCCACAAACAAACAAGATACACGCGTGAGATAGACAAAAGGTAATGTGTTAACTACTTAAGAACTTATCGCTCCTGCCGACAGAGCGCATGACGTTCGTTCAAAACAAGAGGGAGACGAGCGTAAATACAATAGATTTTCATTATATTTAGGGCTAAATTTCCTCCAGTACCTATATGCACATTTTGAAAGGAAATCTCGCCGTCTGCAGTGAGCTTTGAGCGTACACTTTTAGCAAAATGCAATAATATTAGGGGTTCGGTAGGGGTTCCAGTAACGCTAACAACAGACTAAGCTACGAGGAACGGTAGAAACAGATGCTAGCTTCCATTCATTTATCGAAATCTTCCTCACTACTGGTACGTTATGTGTCGGCTGACTTTATGTCTGCTTGACGTGAATGTCATGTTTATACTGTATTACCAGTAAAACCATTAGGAAATTTTATTGCAACTTCAGACATGCCAAGTGTTAGATATGAAAGCGGGGGATTTCAGCGGAATGACCGTATGGTTACTTTCGGCTAAATTCAAGCGACTTTACAGTATGACAAAATTCTTCAAATAGTGGACCAAGATATGTACGTCCCTTTATGCCTTTCAGAGATTCCGTAAATGTACTCACACAAGAGTATAGATGCATAGGCCGTAAGCAGAAATTACCAAGACTTAATATCGTGATAAGCTCAGTAAGCTGCTGTGCTGTACCATGGGGATGAAGACACTTGTTCAGGCCAGTTGGAAGGGCCCACAGGCATTATTGCCAACTTATAGTCGTAAATGTCACTAAATTCATCCTCAAACCTAACAATACATACTGCCATGAATACGGAAATGCACACATATACTGAGTCATTAACTAACTATTTACATTTGTATAGTCAATCAGTACAGGCACTAAAAGAGTAAGCTCGATTGTCATAAACATTGTACAACGTCGATGAGCTGAAAGGGACGGCGCTTTGAAGGCGAGGAGGTCATTATGTGGGAAATTGGCGAGAACTAAGACATGTCTGCAATTTTCGGATGTGACTTGTTCCTCGACAAGATGTGGTGCTAGCTTTATGGAAGAATATGTTGATGGTGGGGGAGTTGTTACTAATAGTAGCTTTAAGGAAGAATGATGACGGTAAGACAAATGTTAGGAGTGCTAATTTGATAAAGTGCTGGTAATTTTGCCTGGTTTTGCGTATCCTGGTGAATGGCGTAATCAAAAGGCATCGTTCCATCAAGGATGTTGATGCGACTGGACACTACCCTCTTGCCCTCTTTTTTTCTTTTGACTAGGTTATGATTCTGTGTATTAAATTTCATATTCACATTTGACATGTATCATCTACAGTAGAATCATGTCGAACCAAATAATTTGTTTTTATTGATACCCTCGCTTAATCTGGTGCCTATAGTATTTAAAAGTTTGGGTATTGAAACTTGTGATCCGTGCCAGATAGAAAAAGTAATATGATGATAGATAAGCAAGAAAACATATCTCCTCGATGTGCCATATTTACTCATTAACAAGGGAATTGTAGAAGTTTCAAACTAGGCTGCTACAGAGTCTTCCGTGTTAGTGCACAAAAATGTACCAATCAACCCACCATCATTCGGAAACTGAAGAACAAAAAAGATATTCATTCATATGGTTACCCCGGGACCAATTTCTATGAAAGATTCCTGATGTTACTGAGGATCTTCCTAAAGGCTTCTCCAATCCAAAGGTGCGCTACTTCCAGTAGCAGGGAAATATAGACTCGTTTGGAGTGGGAAGTTCATTGACGAGTTTGAAATATCTATCTATATCTCTGACGCCTGTTCCATTCTGGAACTTCCTCATGGGGGTGGCCACGGCAATAGTCTCCATAACTAGTGAACTCTATTGCCACTCAGCCTTTAGTGCCCTACCCTTTAACAGGCCACTGACAGAGGGCAAGTCTGGAGCAGTGTTTGCAGAGGCTCCTAACTTGTTCTTACTGACTACTTCTACCAAATGCTTCTGCCTACTACTGTCTATTGCTCCCACCATATTGCCAAAAGGCAGAGCTAGCACATGGCATTCCCTACAGGAAAATCTGGAGTTATGACGAATGAATTGTACGAGTTGTGTTGTCAAGTGACAAGGAGAGAATGTATGCCAGTAGTCCGTGTGCGGGTTAGGCAGTTAGGAGTGCAACTTGACAACCACTGAAATGCTGCCTTTACGCAGCTGTCACTAACCCTCCTAATACTGAGGCAGATTGTGCAGGTAATATACCTCCCTGGTCATTGGTTGCCTACGAACTACTACCTACAAAGACATTCGGCTTCAGCTGTTCTGATTTATTCTTCAACATGTGTAGTGTGTAGGTATTCCAGCAACATTCATACTAATTCTATTGAGCCAACCGTGTAAAGTACTTGATGGTAGGCAGGTATATTACAAAGAAATTTGAAGGCTTTACGACATGTTATGTGTAGCCAGAGCTAAACTTTTATCTTTGTTGTCATAACATCGTCCCCTTATACTAGTTTTAGAACACTCACTGCCTCAAAAAAAAGAGTCTAAGACCTTTACTCCGTGATACCGTCGTCCTCACTTCGTCACCGTTACATAACACACTACATGCATTCTGCTTTGTTTATATGCTCGTTGCTGTTCTAAACTGGCATCTCCTTTATAAAATGTTCTACAAAAAGTCAAACGTTACCCATGACTCCCCATTGATATTTCCGGCCTTTATAGCACAGGAAGCACAAATGAGAGTAAAAATAAGGTTCAGGACTCCTGGAAAATTTAGATATAAAGGTAACGGCACAGAGCCTGTAAATTATGTAACAAAATTCCCCATGTATAAAGTAGAATAGAAAGCCCAAGGTCCAGATCAAAGTGTCGAGCTATGCAAGGATTATCAAACCTACCACAAAACACCGCTGTCACGTTACATGGTTACGGCGAATGGAGCAAGTGATCAATACATTTTACAAAACTTAGAAACCCAGTAATCAGGTCAAAACTTTCAGCAAATCGTTGAATAAAACTTGGTAATACAGTTGGGGAATAAAATTCTTAGAGGAATATTTCATTACATCACAATATTTGTCTGACTCGTTTGCTTTTTAATCAAGATTAACGAACTCATAAAGGTTAAGCAATTTATGCATTCGATCAATTGAAGAATGTGCAGAAGTATAAGCTTTACAGTGGCATCAGCGAGGTACTGTCACTTTATATACAAAAGTACGCCAATGTCTACAAAAACAATTTCATAGAATTTCGAAAGATCAGAGTCGGTTGACCAAGTTTGGAGGGGGAATGTCCTTCCAAATTACGCATTAAGAGTAATTAAACATCTGCTCCCAATCTCTAGCTTTCCATAATGTTTGCAGTTGTTTGGAATGAACCATAAACTCTATTCATATCTTTCGCTGGAATATAGGCAAAAGATTTACGAAGGCACCCGAGGTAAAGCCAGTACCATGAAATAAGCAGTCCCCCTGCTGTCAGACACACACTGGTCACTCGTAACTTGATTACCCTCACTACTTGTATATTTAAGAAGTGGTGCTAATGAATGATAGAACTACACTGATATAAAACTATATGAATTTCTAGATTTTTGTTTTATTGTCGTCAAATTTGACTGCCCTGCCTGAATTATCTATGGGTTTCGTAAGAACACAACCTTAATCCAAATGCAGCGTCAAAATTCATAGGACGAGGTGGATCTTAGTTGCGTCATCACAGATGCAGGATCACACGCCTAGTTTTGAATAGATCTTTGTTGTTGGTTCATCATTATAGGCAAGCACCTCAGAAGAGACATACAACACTCAAAATAAAAGACATTACCTTGTGGACTGTCCTTCTCCGGCAGCAGGACACAACCCTCTCACTTGCTCGGTATGAAACAAAATGTTTGTTGCTTTCTGGTTGGAGGTTTGGAGCAGCGAGCCAGGAGTTCCACAACCAATCAACGAACAGCTCGACAGTAACAAGGCAGCTATTTGTACTAAATGCACGTTTCAAGTTTGAATATAAGGGATTGTAATTTCTTTTTTTACCTATTTCTTTTTCTCCGAATTTCTGTAGAACTTTATTTCAGATCTGAAAAACATCCCATAGTTTTTTTCTATTCATCACAAATTTAGTAGATTTATGACTTATTAAATACGGGTTACAGTTTTGGGATACAAACTGCAAATGAGCTTTCTCAACATACCTACGTGGCTGAAGCAATCAATGTTCA
>JAUUDZ010196457.1:0-17886 GCA_032361705.1 Panulirus versicolor | reverse complement strand
TTCACTGTAACCATACATACATTAGATATCCTCACCAACCAGTTAACAACACAGTCACCCCCTTTTTAATATATTCCACTGCTGTACCAATACCAGTAAGCTTTATCTATAAATGGGGATGGGGAGATAGAATCCTTCCCACGTATTCACTGCGTGTCTTAGAAGGCAGCTAAAAGGGGAGGGAGTGGGGGACTGGAAATCCTCCCCTTCTTTTTTTAGGTTTCTAAAAGAAGGAAGAGAAGGGTGCCAAGTGAGGATATTTCCTGTAATGTTCAGTCCTCTATTCTTAACACTACCTCACTAATGCGGGAAATGGCCAATATGTATGATGAAAATGATGATCTTTATATATGGGATAGGAGAGAAAGAATACTTCCCACGTATTCCCTGCATATCGTAGAAGGCGACTAAAAGGGGAGGGAGCAGGGGGTTGGAAATCCTCCCCTCTCGTTTTTTTTTTAAATTTTCCAAAAGAAGGAACAGAGAAAGGGGCTAGGTAAGGATATTCCCTAAAAGGCCCAGTCCTCTGTTCTTAACGCTACCTCACTAACGTGGGAAATGGCAAATAGTATGAAAAAAAATAATAATAATAATAATAACAATAATATAATAATACTCTCACATTCCTCTATGTTTTTTCAATGTTATCATACAAAAAGTTTAGATCTCAATATACTTGCTAACCATCCATTCTTAAAATAATGACAAAACAAGACCATACTTAGATGAACCATATCATACTTCTGCATCTTACAAAAATGTCTTTTTTCTTGCTTTTATGACTAGAAATGAACTTCAAGATTTTCTCTGAAATCATTGTGAGCTTATGGAGAAAGTGATGGAAAAGTAACTATGTTTTTTGACATGCAGTCAACTTTCATCATTTGCATCTTGCATAATATCCTAGCTAGTATTACTTATTCCACATCACATTATCATGTATATAAATACATTACACATAAGTACTTCAAAGTCATGTATACAATACTCACACTGTTAGATTCTGTGCGACCCTTGCGTGGATAGGCAGTATTCTGTGGTTCAGTCTTTGTGCCGAAGACACAGCAGAGCATTGTTGCAGTCTGCACATCATTCAGGGTGAGGTAATGATCCAAACTGTAGAACAGGACAAATTCACATGAGAAACTATCACAGCAACACAGTGGAAAAACTCATTAAAAATACATTAGAAACTTGAAGCATGATTGAAACAGTGATCAAGTATGAAAGACGGGAAGAAGTATATCATGTATATGTATGTATGTTATCCTTGGTGATAGGGGAGAAAGAATACTTCCCAGGTATTCCCTGTGTGTCATAAAAGGCAACTAAAAGGGTAGGGAGCAGGGGCTGGAAATCCTCCCCTCCAGTTTTTACTTTTCCAAAAGAAAGAACAGAGAAGGGAGCCAAGTGACGATTTTCCCTCTTAGGCTCAGTCCTGTTCTTAATGCTACCTCACTAATGCAGGAAATAGCAAACGTATGAAAAAAAATCTACAATAAAAAAAATCATATTCTACTGCCAAGAATAAAGTTACCAGTGATTCTCCATCAAAAAAAAAAAAGTACTTTATATTTCAAATTCATTGCAATGCTAATAACAACATACATTGAATTGATCAGCTTGCGAGCAAATGGATGGTGTGTCCAAGGGGAGTCTGTATATTCAGATGCATTTGTACTTAGACCAGGGCCAATGGAAGCCGTGGCAGCTGCTAGAGACCACACCTGTCATAAAGAGATTTATAAGTTCGTCAGAATAAAAGGAGCAGCTGCTGAAATCATAGAATTATGTGATTCACATGACACCTATGTAAGAGAATCCCATAACTGATTAAGATCATCTAGTTAATGTACATTCCTTAGCTTACTTATTAGAATAAACATGTAATGATTAGCACAAAGGGATAAAGACTTTATTCATCAACTGATTACAATTCGCACCATGAAAACAAGTTTCCAACAAAACTATCTATATCTTTGATGCTCATTCCTTGTGGAAAATTCCTCAAGCAGATGGCCACAGCAAAAGTTTCCATAACTCTTGAACTCCAGTGCCACTTTATTGCTTCACCCTTAACAGGCCACAGGCAGAGGGCAACAATATTTGCAGTGTTTTCAGAGGCTCCTACCTACTGTTCCTACCAACTAATTCTACCTAATGTTCTTGCCTGATGTTCCAACCTACTACTTCTACCTAATGTTCCCAGATAATGCTCTTACCTACTAAATACAATACTAAATAAGTTAATTCAAAGAAAGAATTTCTGAAAATATTATTGATCTGGAGCGATATTTTCCTTGATCTTAGTAGTACCCTGGTAACCTTTAGTCACCTATAATTACATTCCTGAAGGAAAAGTTAATGGCATGTTCTCCCTCTCACATCTAGACAGTTGTTGATTTACCAAAAGTTTACAAATATATACATAGTGTCCTTCAAAGATTACTGTATCCTGTTCTTTAACTCATGACTCCTTAATTTAATACTTCTTTAACTTTTCTTAACCTTCCTCAGAGGAAGTGGGGTGTTTCAGATACCTGGGAGTGAACATGGTAGTGAATGGAACCATAGAAGCAGAAGTGAGTCATAGGGTAAGGGGGCAAAGGTTCTGGGAGCATTTAAGAAATGTGTGAAAAGATAGGTTGCTTTCTGGGAAGACAAAAATGGGTGTGTTTGATGTTATAGTAGTCTCAACAATGTTATGTGGATGTGAGGCAAGGGCCATATATGAGAATGCACAGAGGGAGGAGTATGTGTTAGAAATGAAATGCATGAGGACAATATGTGGTGTGAGGAGGGTTATCAAATAAAAGGGGAGCTGGAAGTGAGGCGAAGTGAGGATTTTCCCCTTTATGGCTTGGTCATCTGTTCTTGATGATACCTCACTAACGCGAGCAATGGCAAATATGTATGGGGATAGCGATGCTGTTTCCTGTGGGGTGGGGTAGCACCAGGAATGGATAAAGGCAAACAAATATGAATATGTACGTGTATATATACGTATATGTCTGTGTATGTGTATATATGTATATGTTGATATGTATATGTATGTATATGATCTTGGATGGGCGATTATGTATGTATGTGTGTATATGTGTAGATAGGCTATTCTTCGTCTGTTTCCTGGTGCTACCTTGCTGATGCGAAAAATGGCAATCAAGTACAATAAAATAAATAAATAATATCTATTGATGGTGAAAAAGATTCTGAGCGATTGAGGCCTGAACATACAGGAGGGTGAAAGGTGTGCAAGGAATAGTGTGAATTGGAACGATGTGGTTGAAGTGCTGTCAATGGATTGAACCAGGGAATGTGATGCATCTGGGGTAAACCATGGAAAGTTTTGTGGGGCCTGGATGTGGAAAGGGAGCTGGGGTTTTGGTGCATTACACATGACAGCTAGAGTCTGAGTGTGGACGAATGTGGCCTTAGCGATGTTGCGTTAAGAACAGAGGACTGAACCTAAAAGGGAATATCCTCACTTGGCCCCCTTCTCTGCTCCCTTTTTTGGAAAATTAAGAATGGGAGGGGAGGATTTATCTATCGTGCTTAATTGGTTCCCCCGTCAGTGAGGTAACACCAGGAAACAGACGAAGAATGGCCCATCCACACATATACACATATATATACATACACATACACAGAAATATACATACATACACATGTACATATTCATATTTGCTCTCTTCAAAACTTGCATTTACCTCCCTAACCACCCCATCCATAAACGTATTAAACAAGGACAAAACTGTCATAAATGAAATTATCTGATGAGTAGGTTTGCTTGTTTATGGATGGTGGATCAGGTTTTAGTGCACATTACATGAAAGCTTGAGTGGATGTGATAAAAATGAAGCCATTATCTCCTGTTTTTGTAACTTATGCAAAATTGGAAAATGGTGAACTAGTATGAGAGAAAAGTTAATTTACAACAGTACTTGGTAGGCAGCCAATGACCAGGGAGGTATATTATCAGTACTACCCACCTGAGTATCAAGAGAGTTAGTGACATCTGTTTAGTCCAGCACTTTAGTGGTTGTCAAGCTGCACTCCTCTGACCTAGGTAGCTGTCTTTTCTTTCTGCCTCACTAACATGTGGACTACTGACATTCGGTCCACAAACATGCAATCTCTCCTTGTCATACGTATTAATTGACAGCACTTAACTCATGCAGCTCATTCTTCGCAACTCTAGATATTCCTGTGGTGAGCACTATGTGCTAGCCCTGCCTTTTGGCAAAATGGTAGGAGCAGTACATAGATGTAGTAGGTAGGGAAATTTAGGCATGATTATTAGGTAGAATCATTAGATAGAAGCAGTAGGTAGGAGCATTAGACAGAAGTAGCCATTAGGAACATCAGATAGTAGTCTCTGCAAACACTGCACTAGACTTGCACTCTGCCAGTGTCCTCTTAAGGGTGAGGCGCTAAAGGCTAAGAAGTGGCAGTGGAGTTCTTAGTTATGGAGACTGTTTCCATGGCCACCCCTTTCAGGGAGTAGATACATCTTGCACAACCCACCTGAACAAGATCCTTACGACCAACAGCAGCAGCTGCATCTCTGTTGTGTGCACATGTGCCAACTATGTCATTTTCATCCAACCTGCCAACAAAATTTGAGCTATTTATGGAATGGAACTAATATGAAAACCTCACACGAAAATATCTCTGATAATGACTGTACTTCAATAAAAGAATTACGGAAGAAAAAGTCATCTTAACATAGCTGCCAATATATTTGGTAGACCAATGACTAAGAGTGTTAAAAGAGTTAGGGAACCCCTTTTAACTGATGGAGAGGGTGGGTATAAATAGATAAGGGTGTGATTACACCAAATCTCAGCATTCAAAGAGGTAGTGAAGAAAGTGTTAGAACAGAAGGTAGTGTACACAGCACTTATCAATTTAGAAATAGCATATGACAAAGTAATACTTCTGATTGTTGTTTGGTTTATATTGGAAGTAATGCTTGTGTCCAAGTAAATGGTGGTATGAGTGGTATAAACAAATGTGCAAGTGTGTCAAACTTTCACAATGCCATCATGGTTTTTTAGTGTTTAGTGGAAGAAGCATCATACAAGATGAGGCTTGCTTGTGGTCATAGTGGTTCACAGTACTGCTGACCCATGGTCGAACACTATGGAAGCTGCTTCAGTTGTTGTATGCAGGTGATGCTGCTCTATTACCTGAATTAGAGGAAGAATTGAATAGAATGGTGGTCACTTTGATGATGTGTACAAGAGAAAGGATGGATGAAAGTAAATGTGAACAAAATCCAGATTCTCCTTTCTGAAAATGATAGGTTGTCACAGCACAAGAACTAGTTTTGAATGAAAAAGAATCAAAATTTACAAATGAACTTTGGTATTTGGAGGTGATGATGAGTAAAAATATCAGTCTTGCAAAGGAGAAAAACTGAAAGTTCAATGAAAGCTCTGCTGAATAGAAAGAATTTAGCTGGAGTGCACTAGAAGACTGCATGATGAAATAATTGATCTTACTAAAATGTAAAGCTATGAATACCAGCTTTTCTTGTTCAGAGGAGCTGAATTTCAGATTGGAAGAGATGAGTAAATTATGCAGTACTGCTATATTTAGAAGAGAATAGAGAATGAAGGTTTAAGATGGAAATGGGATGTGAATTTTTTTTAGAAACAAGCCAAAATGCAGATTTCTAGATGGCATGAATAAGCAGAAAGCACAGCAGATGATTGGATGGTCAAGATAATACATGGTATTACTAATAAAGCAATTGAGGATACAAGAGGAGGGGGATTCCACAAAAGATATGGACAGATACAATGAATGAAATCATTGTGGTTGGAGGTTCTTCAAATAAGTATTTAATATCCATTCTGAAAGGAAAACATGAAAATATAGACTTTGCAAAGTCTTACAAAGTCAGAGAAGAAAGTGTACTAAATTGTTTCATAAATATTGGGGGAAAAAGACTGGAGGAGGTGACAAAATATAAGTATATGGGAGCTACCTTGGGTAAATTTGGTGATGTGGAAGGAGATATAACAGCAAGAGCAAAAGAGGGCACAAGAGTCATTGGGCCCCTTAACAGAACAATGAAGGACTGCAATGTAAGTATGGAAGTTAAGAAAGGTTTAAGGGACAGCATAGTCCTCCCAACCCAAACCTATGCACCTGAAATACAGAATGGGATGAGTTACAGAGGTCAAGAATCCAGGCTGTGGAAATGAGTTATAAGAGAGAAGCATTTGGTACAACTAAATGCAATGAAGAAAGTAATGAGTGGGTGTATGAAAGATTTGGTACATCAGGAAATGCAAAGGGAATGAATTGTGGAGTGAAAGAGAGGGTAACATAATACTTTGGGGTGGTATGGGCAACTACAAAAAAATTAAAGGGTGGGTAGTTTAAAAAGAGAGTGTATGATAGTATGATGAAAGGGACTGATGTGAGATGAAGACCACCTAGGACATGGGGATACAGAATGGATGAATATAGGATGGAGAGTAATAGGAAAGAATACGTGGAATGTTGTATGCGAGGGAGTCATGTACAGACAGGAATAAAAGGAGATTCTTTTGTTAGGGCCAACCCCTTAATAGGAGTTCCCTGGGGAATAGGCATGAAAGACATAAACAGATGGGTAGATAAACAGATCCAGTTCATCATCTATCATGTGAAAATCATTTTTGTAAAGCTTTTCAAAGAAATGCATAATCCTTACATATAAGATGCTCCAAGATCTTTTGAAAGAGGCATCAAAGATTTGACATCATATACCAACACATTCCCAGCTCTGAATGATCGTCCCGCTTCATCCTCACTTTTACCCCTTTTGCTCTTTACTTTCTGAAAAGAAAAATATGAACAGACAATTAAGTGACTTTCACAGTGAAGGTCATATTCTGGAAAAGCTAGCTTAAACACAACATTCATCTCAGTACAGCAAGAGGGAATACACATGCTACCTTATAAATTATATGTGATCAGGAGCTATGACGACTTTCCCAAAATTTAGTTTTTCTTTTTTTCTGTCTGGATGACTCCAACAAAACTATCAAAAGATATTAAGTCTTTCCTTAAAACTAGTACAACATTTTAGATGAATTACGTGTGACTACCATACTGAATCAAAATGATTATTCTAGTCTTTCTCTATTATCTTTCTACCTTTAATTCGTAGAGCATTTTCAAAATTTGAAAGTATGTCCCATGATGAATCTACTCAGTACATTACTAGAGATATTACATACATCCTCATATCATCCACTCCCAACTCCCTCCTACCTAATGTTCTCCCAGCACGACACTACATTTTTATAATCATATCTATTTGGTGACTGAATTATTACATGACTGCCACTCAAAAATCTTATAAATACCTCAATATTTGTTGTTCATGAAACTTTCAAAAAATCTAATACATTTTCTGAGGGAGTAAATTTCGATTACTTTCAAAAGACACCATGGCATCCTCTTCAGCCATAGATATGTTGAAAAGGCTGATTAAGCAATCAATAAAACTGTCACACCCTTTCTTGGGAAACTCAAATTGCAGTCAAATCCACTCCTGTTACTTTGTCACACTTCATCTTATGCAAGGTTTTTATCACCTCTTTTTTTTCACCAAACCATTTACCATAACTCTCTCTCAGCATACTACTACATCCCAATCAATCTACATCTGCCACCCTATCATCTAGCACATTTAACAGTCTTTCAAAATACTCACTCCATCTCTTTTTCACCTCCTCTTTACCTGTTACCACTTCACCAAATCCTTGCACTGACCTCAGACTATTCACCTCCTCCTTTTAAAGTATTTCTTATTATTCCTGGAGTTCATTATTACTCTCGCATCCTATCTCTTGCTTGCCCTCTTTTTCAGCTCCAGTGTCTCCCTGTTGACCTCCTGCTGCTTTCTCTTGTATCCCTCCCAATCACCTGTACTCCTTCCTTGCAATACTGTCAATACCCCTCTCATTTCTCTTTCACAAGGATAACTTTCTCATGCCACCACTCATTACCCTTTCACATGTGCCCACTTAACTTTCACATGTAGGTCCTGGCCTTCTACCCTTGTTTCGTGTATAATCACTTTATGCTACTCTTAATTCAATCTCTCTTAATATCTCCATATCCAAACCTCTTTTCTAAGTGTTCTCACTTTCACCACCTTCTTCCCACCCATGTCATTTCCTGCTTTCTTAAAGACACTTCAGACTTCCACTCTCACCTCCACGAAATAATAATCATACATCCCACCTGCTGCCCCTCTCAGTACATTTACATTCAAGGACCTCTCTTTTGCACACCTAACAACAACAACAACAACAACAACAACAATAATAACAATAATAATAATAACAATAATAATAATAATAATAATAATAATAATAATAATAATAATAATAACAATAATAATAATAATAATACAGTAATGAGACAGTGAATGCTGGCAGTATACAAATGTTGAAAAGATTAAAGATATGGGGCCTAATGAGAGTATAACTTCTTCCCCATACAGGACAAATAAAGTAATTATACACAAACATGTGCACAACATAAAGAAAGTGATTAAACAATTTGGCAAAAGTATCTAAAAAGTAAGACATGACATTGTTTGCAGTCTATTAAGCCAGGGACTTTGATTACCTGGGCAGCAGTGATGTCAAGCTCCCCACTCGTGGAAAGACTGAGCCTCAGTGTCTCAGCCAGAACACGTCCCTCCTTCAGCCAAGTGGTACGGGGTGGAGGATAACCAGATGCTGTGCAGCCTACATGAAGACTGTTCCCCCGGACAACAGACACTATCTCAGATAATTCTTCCAGCACCGAGGGAGGAGCTTCTCAAATGAAGAAAGTAGTGTTCAAATAACAGATCTTATAATACTATTATGCAATCTAATTTGTTAGATATTTTTGCAGAAGGAATATTCATATCTATATGACCATTTATCTTCTTTGGTGATACAACAAATTTAATAGAGATCCTGGAATGGATTTACATAGCCAAAATCTAAGTTTCTGAAAAAGGAAAATACTGGAATGTTCATGTGATTAATGAAAGAAAAAAATAGTTTGAATCAACAGATATCTAACTGCTGTAGGAGGTTGATCTTTCCCATGACTGCCTAATGCCCACTCTCTAATATCTGCACCTGCTATACCACATTTTCCAAAATATATAAGAAAATACAGCTACACATCTCCTATGTGTTCCTTCAATGACGGGAATGAATGGAGACATCCTATGAAAGGTCCTTCGAATATTAAGTGTGGGAAAAAAGCTATCAGAAGCAGTGAAGGGTTTTTACCAAGAGTGAGGCATGTGTGAAGATAGGTAGGGAGGAGAGTAAGTGGTTTAAGGTGAAGGTGGGTCAGCAAGAGAGGTATGAGATGTCACATGGCTGTTTACTCTGTTTATGGTGGGGGAAGTGAATGCAAAGGTCTTGGAGAAAGACGCCGGTATGTAGTTTGCTGAGATGTGGGGCCTGGGAGGTGAATCAGCTGCTGTTTGTTGATGTTATGGCACTGGTGGCAATTCGAGTAAGAAACTTTTGGAGCTGGTGTCTCAGCACTTTTATGTGTAACAATCCAAGGTTCACTTTATAATTCTTCATTCTTGTTCAATATGATTCAGATGAAGCTACCTGAAAAATGACTTGGGATTGGATCCAATGAAAGCATTTTGTACATGGAGGTGGTAGGAAGGGGGAAAAAAAAATCAAGAAACATTCTTATATGTGTGGAAGTCTGTGTTTCACTGAAGCACACTTGACATTCGTTGAGGTTATATGTGAATATGTCTGAGGGCTGTAGGGATCTGATATACTGGATATATAGTAATCATAATAGATAAATAGACAAACAGAAAATAAAAAGTTGTTAATAATCCATTTTTTCTATTTGTATAGTCTGAAAAAAATCCCTTTCAGAGTCCTTCAAGAAAATCAGCATAACAGGAAAAGGGAGGACCATCATATCCAAAGCTGAAAAGCTTACATTAAGTGAAATAGCTGTATCACATATATAGTAATGAACAATATCACCAAAGGACACAACAAGCCAGGTACCTACACTAAGCCCAGTATCAACTGTGAAAGCAAAGTGGGAAAAAATCAACCTGAATCAAAGACCACAGGAATAATATAATCCTCTGAGAGAACATTTAGGGCAATTTATGTGAATCTGGCATCTGTCAGTGACTTAGCTAGATATCAGCCACCAAATCATCACCCACATCCTTATCATTAATGTGACTTTACTCAACAGATCAACAGAGGTTGAAACATTACATGACAAAACCAGATTCTTGAAGAGAGCCTAGCAAAGGAAAGATTGTCAGTCATGGCAGATTTATCTGTATGATTTATCTCGCCTCCATACAGCCCTGTTGAGACTACTGTATCTTCAGACATACCCATCTCTGCCTTAAAAGTCAGACACCACTCATTCCTCACACTCCACAATGCATCCAGGCCCTTTGTCGCCTCTTCCACCTTGACTCAACACTCATTTCAACTCTCATGGTTCCAACCATTGCCTGGTTGTTTCCTAGGTGCCTCATGAATATGTGCAATGAATAAGAAAAAAAATTGAGAGGAGAGTGATGTATACAAGTTCCTAGAGTAAGACAATGCAAAGTGAGGGAATATGAATATAACCTGGGGACTAATCTCAATGAATGTGAAGAGATATTAAGTAACCAAATTGTTTGGAAATGATTCTACATAAGCTACTCTGTTAGAAATATTAGAAATGACAAGCTAAAGACACACATAAACAAATATCATATAGATATATGCAGCATGAAATCAATAATAGATTAAATAATTATTCAGTAATACTGTAATGAGATCAAAGATACTCACAGTGAACTATAAGGTTAAGCTGAGCAGTGGTCCGACCTGCAGAGTTATGGGCAGTGCACTCATAACGTCCCATATCCTCCACTCCAACTGGCATGATCATCAGATCTGCACCAGAAATCTGATGATCCAATTAACATATGACTTCTAGTTATCAAAAGACTGGATTAAGCATAAAAGAATAACTACAAAACTACTGCTAACATACAGTTAAGACTACATGCACACATGTGTGTAGGAGCATATATAAATGTTTATGCATACATAACTACCTACTTACAGTTTCCTATTCGTGTAGTATGGGAAGGGAGTTCTACATTTGTAGGGAAATTTAAACACATACATATACAATGGCACCCTGACACATGTATCATATCTCTTAAACTTTCTCCATCATAAAACTCTTTAAATATTTGAAAACTCAGCATTAACAATTTCATCACTTAGCAAAGTAAATTATTCCATTACTCTGATACTACTGATGTACTTATTCTCTCATCCATAAGCAGGCACCAAGCATCATCCCATGGTCTCCCCTTACTATTATTTCACATGCCCCAGTTCAGTTTACTGACAGCACATTTAACCCTATACACCATATCACTCCAATTCACTCCATCCCAGACATACCTTATGTCCTCCAGCAATCAGGCAGCCAAAACCTTTTCCACCTCCTCCATCCATCTCCAATTTGGTTTCATTCTTCTCCTTGTCTCCTCCACTTCTAATAAATATATCCTCTTCCAGTTACCTATTTGCACTATAAAGGGAGAAAGCTCTACTTTTGGGGCCCCATCTCTTGAACATTCTCTACTATCATATAACTTCTTAAATTCATGTATGGTGTGGGCATTAACCGGTTAATATCCAGAATCATTCTGTTCCAATCATCCATCACTCTTTTACTTTGAAATTATTTCTCTACTTCCTTTTCAACAAGTTTCTTAGTTAGTTTCATGTTATATCATCTGGCTGCTCTATCCCTACATTTCTCAAAAATCTGTTTAAAGTAAGCATCATTGATCTCTTTCAAAACCTTAAAGATTGTCATGAAGTGAACCCTCAATCTTCTCTCTTCTGTGGTGGGTAAATCTAGAGAAATCCTCCAGCCATTCCCTGTAATTTAGCTCTCTTAATTCTGGTACCAACTCTGATGCCCTCATTAGGACCTTCTCTATGACCACTTTGTGCTTCTTTAGGCATGGAGACCAAATCTGAGCAGCATATTCTAGATTTGACCTTATGTGGGATATGAATAGCTTGCTGAACATTACTTTACCCATACACTTGAAAGTTATTATGATATTTGCCAGCAGGAAATTTGTCTGCCAAACTACTCTCTATATGACTCTGGCAACAGATTGGAGATGTGTTGACTACCAAGTCCTTCTTACATCCAAAAACCTGAAGTTTATTTCCTACTCAATAATAATCTCTCAAAATGTTCCTTTTACAACAACATCTTCCTCTTATCCTATCATTTCTTACTCAATCAATCCTCTTTACACCACATATTGTCCTGTGGCACCTCATTTCTAATGCATTCATCATCATCCATACCTTCAAATCTGTGGCCCACATCTCACATCCATATACCATACAAACATACTCATCTTTGCCCTGACTGACAGTGATCTCTCTTTCCATAAATTTCAATGCATCCTTCAGCCCCCATATCGACCCTATGGCTCAATTCAGCTTCCTTGGTTCAGTCTTGTACTGTTTAAACTTCCAGACAACCAACAATTACAGAGAATAGGTGAAGATGTATAAGCCAATCACAACAAAGTATCATAAGGCCTTTAAGATGGTGTTCCTATTTAAGTATGCTCTGTACTAGACACTTCATTTATACTATCAAGATTTCAAGAGGATACTACACATAACTAAACCATTAAATTAGCAAAAGCTATAAAGAGCTAATTATACTGTATTATATATGTGTATGCAGATCACATGATAAATTAATCAATAATTTTCTAAGACTATCTATGAAAAATAATGCTAAATACATATGAATAAATGTATTACAATCTAAGTCATATGCCAAAGAAAAAAATAATGCTATAATTATATTTTACTTGTACACGTGGGTCTTCTGGTGTAATAGGCTTGTTTCCAAGGTCTGGCCGTGTCCATGTCACAGTAGGCATTGGCTGACCCGTCACTTTACATGTGAGTTTAACCTCTTCACCAACTACTGACACCACCTCATCCTCAGCAGGAACTACTGATGGAGGCTCTGAGATGGTGACCAAGGATTAATACAAAGCACATCTCAATCATACATATATATATGTATATATGACCTTCACAAATAGGTCCCACACACTACATCAAGAGACTGCTGTTCTGAAATCAAGTAAAAGGACAATACCCAGAGGTTTAAAACATTTAAGAGCTAGAAGCCTTTGTAAAACATATTTCTAATCAAACTACATATACAGAAAACTTTCTGACTTGCTTGGTGAAGTCACAAGAAAATTATATCCTATACATATTTGTACTTCAATAAAAAAAAAATCTCCCAGTAAATGGCTGCAATTACTCACAGCAGGTATCTTTATGTGTGCAGTATTCATCTATTCTTATTTGTACTGTACAGGCAGGAGTTCTACATTCATAGGGTGCCAACTAATTGAACTTTCTTTACTATCAAACAACTTTTAACATTTTTGTATACTGCCTTCACTCACAGTCTCATAAATCAGTTCATTCCATCCATCTAATACTCTTAAGCTATAAAAGTACTTTTATGCATCCTTTCTAATAAGATTTTTGCCTAGTTTCATGTAATTGCCTGTTGTTCTATCCTTGTAGCTTTTGAAGACCTGTTCATAGTCTATACCATCAAGCTGGATTAAAACTATAAAGGTTGTGATCAGGTCACCCTTGAATCTTCTTTCTTCTGTGATACGCAAATTTATCAAGGGCTCAAGCTCTTCCCTACAACTCAGTCCTATTAATTCAGGTACCATTTTACTGTCCTCCTCTGGTCCTTCTCAGTTAGTTTTTGTGATTCTTTAATGTATCACTTATCTCAAGTTTTCCTTTCTCCTCCTGAAATTTCATACTTTTCAGTTTGCATAAAAAATAAATTTAGCCTTACATTCTCCAAGGTATTCATACGACAAAGAATGAATTACCAAAAAAGCTTTCAAGTATAGTGGATATGAAAATATTTTGCAAACTGTTCTTATCCTACATTGGGCCAAAGCTAGAAAAAACTTCTCAAATTTGGCCACTGCACCCAAAGAAGCACAAAGAGCTAATGCAGATGGTCTAGAGGAGGGAAACAGAGACGGTACCAAAATTAAGAAAGCTGAGTTATAAGGAAAAACTAGAGGCTTTAACTTTGGATGGGGGTGAATGGTGACCTGACAACAATGTTTAAGTTTTTAAAACAAGTTGATGACACACCCTGAACAGTTCTTCAAGAGCCTTAGAGATACAGCAACCATAGAACACAGTATAAAAATAGTTTTTTTTTTTTCAAAGATGTAAAGAAGTACTTATGTAATGTAAGAGAGGTGAATGAATGGAATAAAATGGCTGAAGACATGGTTAATGCTGATGATATATATAAATCTAAGAAGTTACATGATAATAGAGAATGTTCATGATATGGGGGCCCACAAGAGATAAACTCACACCCTGTATACTACAAATGGGTAACTGCAATTTTGCAATAATTATTAGACAAACAGATAGATTAAAAGATAAGATGGCTAAGAAGTCTGCATACAAAGGTTTGTTATCAAATACAACAATTGACAATAGCTGATATGAGACATAAAAAAAGACCAAAATTCCCCGTACAGTATTTTCATATTCACTCATGATATATATCAGATAGGTCTCTGCTAATATTTTTTACAGTGCACCAATTTAAGAAAATCTGCACTATATGCTGTTTAACTTTCTTGCATTGATTAGCATGTGATAACAATACATAGTATGTAACTGGTGAAGCTGTGCCCAAAATTTAGTGTGCTTTTCATTCACTTATATATATTCTTGCACTGATTAGCATCTAATAACAATAAATAGTATGTACCAGGTGAAGATAAGCCCAAAAGTTAGTGTGTTTTTTACTCACTAATATATACAATACTCTAGCATCTGACAGTGGTATTAGTGTTGACAAACATAGGCTAAGAGCACAATGGTGCCACTCATTTAATTCATAAAAACGGGAAAATAACTCAAATGATTCAAGTCATTCAATATGCATAGGTGGCAAAATAAGTCACTAATTTGAGGTAAAATTAGGAAGACCAACATACTCATCAACAATATCGTTATACTTAGACACACATGTAAAAATATCACAATGTAAACATACCCACTCTGACTTACCATGTATGATGAGATCAGCATGGTCATGTGCTGAGCCTGCAGGGCTTCTGGCAGTGCATATATATGTGTCAGCATGCTTTGGAGATACTTCCGGAAGGTGAAGAGACCCATTCTCACTCAACTCAAACCCTGTTCACATAATAATGTACAAAAAATTACAAGATACAAAGTATATACAGTTCTCTATCATGTTAGTCTTCACATAAATCTTCATTAATGATCTGAATAACTGCCAATATATGAGGTAAATTCTATCTAAAAAGAATCTACTTTGTCATATACAAACACGGTAATTTCATCAGATTATCTACTATTCTATACAATCAAACCAATTTACATCACTGAAGCTATATGATGATGGTAGAAACTTGCACAAATATTTCTACACCTTATGAATCTCCACATGTTAGTAGTCTGAGGAATCAAAGTAACACCTGGAAAAAGATAAGTCACAAATCATGCAGGTGAACCAGTCTCAGTAAAACTCCAGTTGTTACACTATGAAAGAAACTCATAAAGCTCCCTCTTTCTTTTTTGATAGTGGAAATGTAATACCAAAAATAGAATAAGAATGGAAGAGATTGATTTGGAGCAGCATATATCATTCCTTAACAAAAAATAAGAAGATTATGATGAGGGCTATGAGAATCAAGCAAAATACAGAGTCAATCAATGTGAAATTAGAGAAACACTTATAGACATGAAAAACAAATCTATGGAAACCTCACCTACCTTCCTCTGGTAGCCATGATTTACCATGATTTTCAATGTTATGGTTAAATTACACCAAAATAATGGCAACTGCTTTACCTTCCATCACAAGGTGAACAGTGTTCCCAAAGTGATTCATTCACTGGTATTAAGTTGAAGAACATACACTAAAAATTATCTTGTATTATGAACAGGGTTATTAGTGAGTGATTCATGCTGAGGTGGATCTGTACTGGTAAAAATCTTTTTGACTGTGAAGGAGTTGAGCATTTGTTCTGAGTGCACTATTTCATGTGATTTGCAGCTTTCTTTTATTTATTTTTGAGATGGGAGAGTGAATGACCAGCAAGTTAGGCCTAGTTTATATATATATAAACCACCTTCCTCCGTACAACCCTATCTATAGCCAATACCTCGCAACCATATAATACTGTTGGAACCACTATTCTTTCAAACATACCTATTTCTGCTCTCCGGGATAATGTTCTCTCTTTCCACATATCTTCATTGCTCCCAGAACCTTCTCCCCCTCCCCCACCCTGTGACTCACTTCAGCTTCCATGGTTCCAATCACTGCTAAGTCCACTCCCAGGTATCTAAAAGACTTCACTTCCTCCAA
Source organism: Panulirus versicolor (assembly GCA_032361705.1). Classification (NCBI taxonomy): domain Eukaryota; kingdom Metazoa; phylum Arthropoda; class Malacostraca; order Decapoda; family Palinuridae; genus Panulirus; species Panulirus versicolor. The sequence continues at coordinate 1,344 of JAUUDZ010196457.1, read as the reverse complement.
TTTTTCTCCATTCAAAGTTACATCCCAGTTAACTTGTCCCTCAACCCTACTGAGACTAATAACCTTGCTCTAATTTACATTTACTCTCAACTTTAACCTTTCACACATTATTCCAAATTCATTCACCACCTTCTGCAGTTTCTCACACGAATCAGCCCCTAGAGCTGTATCATCGGCGAACAAGAACTGACTCACTTCCCAGGACCTCTAATCCTCAAAAGACTACATACTCGCACTTTTCTCCAAAACTCTTGCATTTGTCTCCCTAACCACCCCATTCATAAAAAAATTGAACAACAATGTGGACATTACACACCCCTGCGCAAACCGACATTCATCGGGAACTAATCACTCTCCTCTCTTCCTACTCGCACATACGGCACATACTTGGTGAAAACTTTTCACTGCTTCTGGCAACTACCCTCCCACACCATATACTCTTAAAATCTTCGACAAAGAATCTCTATCAACTTTATCCTACGCCTTCTCCAGATCCATAAATGCTACATACAGATTTATCCGTAATTCTAAGTATTTCTCACATACATTCTTCAAAGCAAAAACTTTATCCACACATCCTCTACCACGTCTGAAACCACACTGCTCTTCCACAGTCTGCAGCTCTGTACATGCCTTTACCCTCTCAGTCAACACCCTTCTATATAATTTCCAAGGAATACTCAACAAACTCATGTCTCTGTAATTTGAACACTCACCTTTATCCCCTTTGCCTTTGTACAATGGCACTATGCAGGCTTTCCTCCAATCCTCAGGTACTTCACCATGATCCATAAATAAATTGAATATCCTTACCAACCAATGAACAACACAGTCGCCAACTCTTTTAATAATTTCCACTGCAATACCATCCAAACCCGTCGCCTTACCGGCTTTCATCTTCAGAAAAGTTTTACCTACCTCTTCTCTGTTTGCCAAAGCATTCTCACTGACCCTTTCACTTCGCGAGCCATCCCGATCAAAACACCATATATCTGCCATTCTATCATCAAACACATCCAACAAACCTTCAAAATACTCACTCCATCTCCTCATTTCATTTTTACTTGTTATCACTTTCGCATTTACCCTATTCCATCCAAAACATTTTTATTCATTTACTTATTAATTATACTTTGTCGCTGTCTCCTGCAATAGCGAGGTAGCGCAAGGAGAGAGACGAAAGAATGACCCAACTCACTCATATACACATAGATATACATAAACACCCACACACACACGGACAAAAGAATGACCCAACTCACTCACATACACATAGATATACATATACGCCCACACACACACATGTAAATACTTATAAATTTCAACGTATACATACAGATATAT
>JAUUDZ010196346.1:0-15750 GCA_032361705.1 Panulirus versicolor | reverse complement strand
GCGATGATGGGCGACGCTTCTTTACTGAAGATTATTAGGCTGCAACGTCGAACTAGTGAAGTTCCAGACTCTCATTCGGTCGTGGGATTATATTTCCATCTCCTGATTCATTTTCGCTGTAACATAGCAACAATATTCGTCGTAACAAATATCAGGGCAGTTATTTATTGAATGAGAAAAGTCAAAGGTCGCCATGTTTGCTATGATAATTTAGCCTATCGCATGCGGCACAACACGGCTTTGGAAAAGCTCATAAGTTATCAAATATAGTCATGTGTTATCAGTAAGATGGTAAACTCTGGTTAGAGCAGTAATACGATTTTTTTTTTTTTCATCTTCTATGTATCAGTCAATGCCTGTAAGAGGGATTAACAGCATCAGATCGAAAAATAGATAACTCGTTGTGAAATATGTGGCATATCCCTATATAGAGTAATCCATTCACAAATATTTCTTAAGACTTTGTTGCTCTATTATGCTATTGTTTAAAAACCCTCAGTTAAGTCTTTTACTAATTTTGTCTAAAATAAATCACGGTCACTGCTCGAGATTGTGAATTTTTATTGAGTTTGCATATCCATTTTTGGTGATATTTTCGTTAATGGCAACCGTTACCATGAGCAACTGTTAGACCTAAGAGTCGAAGAACTGAGGCAGTTACCCTCTGGCCATGGAAGTGTACGGACTATCGCCAATCTTGGCTAAGGAAAGCTAACTATATTTTGATTTATAAGTGATCGTACCTTGTCAGCAACATGGACGGCGACCTAGGCAAACACACGGCTGCGTCTGTCGCTGCATAATGGTGGAGGAGGGGAAGACTGGAGGAACAATGGTTGTCCACGCCTTGGTTGACGCCACCTCCAGCCAGAAAGACGCTCCAGTAAGCACGTCTAATTCGTCCATTCTGTCTACTGCCACTTCCACCGGTGCGAGGGAAAGATATCATGACAGTTTTCACCATCAAAAGTTAAGATAAGGAGGAACAGACGACCCGACGACGCAGCTGACGGGTCCGAGGCCGAGCGAAACTTCAATCCTCGTTTTCCTTAACAAGTAAGTTTAGTAACTGTTAAACTTCCTAAAACTTTGTTGTCTTTGGTTTGATTTTGATCAGTTTTTGTTGTGATTACTATGTTGTTTTGGTACATTTTTTTATGCCATTTCCTTAGGGTTTAACCATTTATTTTTCGGTTTCGCGTCATTATGATAAAAATTGATATGTTTAGGAATTGTAATGTTAAAAGAGAAGTATGAGGCTATACGAGTGTGGCATGGTAATGAATGACACAAAAATGTGACTCTAAAACGTTAGACATTATAGTTGCAAAGTATCGCTTTTTTTTTTCTCAGCTGAACTTGTTTCAGAGTAGACCTGGTCTCGTGATGGTTGACAGTGAGTATGATGTTAATTTGGCTGCAGGTTGGAAGTACTCCCATTACGTTAGTGGTGCTGAATAAATGAGAGCATTTTCATGGTGTCCAACACGACGTGTAAGGGTTGAACCGTTGTGCTGAAGGATCGTACCAACGCGTCTGCAAATTTAATGTAAAAATACGTATTCGATTAACAATCATGAAGCTAAGCCATGAGTAAAACATGAGAAAGTGCACCATGCTACTTGGCATCTACCAGCACAATTTACAAGATTCCAGTTGTTGCCATGTTTGCGTCCAGACTCCGTTTTGCCGTCTGTGTGTTGCAGGTGTGCCGATGTGACCTGTCCATAACCCATTTCTCTAACTAATCAGCAGTTTCTCACAGCTGTTTTGTTCCTGTGGTGTAATAGTAGTAAAGATAAGATCCAGATGGAGGCTTCAGCCTGTGTTATGCGTGTGTCAGTACAAGATCTGTATTAGACACTAGTATTAACCAAGTTAGGTCCGAGGTCAACAGAACCTGTTAGTTTTGTAGTTGGCAACTTGGCATAACACATGCTCCAAGCGAAAAGGTAAATAGATTGGTTTAAAAATGGAAATTGATATAAGTTTCTTAAGTGTTTGTAAACCAGATTCTTAAAAGTGAAAAGTTTATGATAAAAGAGGAAGACCAGTGAAGGATGAGAACTTCACAGCTTTTCTGTGCAAGAAAAGTGGGTATCATTAAGGTCACTCCTCGTGTGGCAGGTCTCCACCAAGACATTATGGGAAGCAGCCGCCTGTTGCGTGCTGAGGGTCACAGAGCTTAGGTGCTGGGAGACATGCAAACAGCTCACGAGAGCAATGGCAGAAATAACTCCTGTAAAATAGAAATAGGAAGCGGTACGACGGATGGGAAGGGATGATTAGGTGATAGTTGGAGAGATCATATGATAGAAGGTCCTTGACTGTAGTTGTGTGGCAGGCAGACTAGATACAAACATGAAGAGTGATAGCTGTGTCCACATCTGTTAGCAACACCATTTATTCATTTTCTTCCGTACGAATTTTCCTGCTTAGCCAATTTGTGGAGGACTTCTTCCTAAACTTTATTTGATATTATAAAACAAACCTTTTGCTGGTGCACATGTATAGATATGAACTGGGTGTTAAACAGAAATATCACCATGAGTGTGATGATCTAGTAATTACCACAGTAACACAACGGACCAAAGAATTTCGATATATGAACAAGTGTTGGCTTTCTTCCGCTTCATGTGCTTGTGTATATCACGCGAGAATGAGGAAAAAATAAACAATTATTATCTTTTAGAAACTTTAGAATTGTAATTCAAACAACTTATTTCACCCAGCTAGATTTATACAAGAGAATTAGAATATAAAACATGTACACTAGTCATTACTACCTGGTGATAAGACTTTTATTTAGTTTTGACCTAGTTTGCACATGAGATCCCGAATCAATTGAAACCACCGAGATTCGGTAAAGAACCAAGAGCACAATTCTCTGGCGTCTTGGTGTGGTGCTTAATTTACGTCTCGTTGATGACATTATAACTGATTGGTCGGGGGGGGGGGGGTTAGGGGGAGTCCATGCCTCGAGGACGAACTCCAGACGACTGACCAGAGAATCGTCTTCCTCAGGTCATTACAGAACCTCAGGGTCGCGGTGGGGTCAGGGGGTGGGGCTGGGTGCCATCCTGGGTCAATTTACTAAAACCATAAACTGAATGGAAAGCCTCCAGGTCATGTATGGTCCCCACCAGGTCAGAGCCGGCTGAGGGACCTGACTGCTGGGAGCCGGCTGAGGGACCTGTTACGTTCCAACATGCAGGTCATAGTACTACCGGAGGGTCTCGTCTTCGTCTGTTGCTGTGTTACAGAAGGTAGGCGTTGGTGTGTCCCAGCTCGGCGTTGCGTAGTGTCTTGCCTTCAGTGGAAGCCGCTGAAGGTGTTGCATTTCTTCGGCTTTGGCTTGACCCTCATCATTTGTCTTCCATCGTGCGATCGATTTTCCCGACACACACGGGGAAAGAACAGGAGCTCTGGACGAATCTTGGCGTCGCTGCTGAGCATAACTAAATTATTACTCGGGCTCTTGTTGATGAACAGAGACCAATGGCGAGGACAAGGCTAGGATATAAAGGCTTCTGTCGGAGATATATGGTCTGCCACGAAGACACAAGTGATTCCCCTGAAGCTGTAGAAGTTGAAGTACAGATAGGTCGTCTTAACTGGCTCAGAGGATACGTTAAGTTTGATTTAGTTACGTCGAAGGGGATGAACTAACGTGTAGAACCTTATTTATATTTGTTCCTTGGTCATAACAGGATGTGAGTACAGGTCGGGTCGAGTTATATGATCTTAAGGTAAGAAGATTGTAGACCATGTAGGATAGGAACGAGCTGCATGATTAATAGGTAGTCGTTATTTATGTACTGCACGTGGAAGGATGACTGGCTTTTTGCCACAGTTTCGGGGGAATTCACTAGGTGGCAGAACAGACCAGTAACTACAAGTCTCTCTTTGCGACATGAGGCCAGACGAGCCTGGCATCTGGGAGCGTTGGTGTACGTGATAGGCTGCTACAGGATAAGGAAACTAATGGGTTATTCCTGCATTCACTCGCTCCCATTTTTGATTATGAAACTGGATTTAGAAAAAAAAAAACCAATTTAAGAAGTATTATCTACACAACTTTAGCGACATGAATTCATACGTAGTCATTTATATAACAAGATTCCAGATTCTTGTGTTATATATAAGATCTGATTCTTTTCAGTTGTATTGGATCCATTCATTTTCTCAAACGTTGATAGTAGTTCCTTGGTTTTTGTGTATTTGAACGAGAAATCTAGTACTGGTAAAGTACCCTCGGGGGTATTTAGCCTAGTATTCTAAGAGGCTTTTCGTACCAGGTCTTAGGGAGGAGGGGACTGCTTCACTGTGGTCTGTTGTTACGTACATACAACAGGTTGTTAGCCACAGCTGGCTAAGCCCTGTCAGCCATGGTGATCTCTGAATCAACCATCCTACAGCAGTTGCCTTCCTACACAATCCCCCTTACGTACTGCGTCTCATAGTTGGAACACAGAGGCAGAATTCACTGCTTACCTAAGTTCAGCGAGCCAGAGTGGGCCGCGGTCAGGCAAGGGTCGCCATCCCCGCTGTTCTTGTTCTCATATGTTTGTTAATGAGTCGACAAAAGTGATGAAAGAAAATCGTGACGTGGAAATAGGGAATGGTTACATGTTTATTAACGATGGACGACACGTATTGTCGACGAGTAGACATGATATATTTGATAAAGTAGAATTACTGCAACAGTTTTGTCCTGACTATGGCACACTGATAAACAATAATGAAATTACTATCTTCGTTATAAATGGCGAAGATAAGGACGGCGAGGCGATTCATGTGAACCAGTTGGTGATGCATGACTGTGGTTCATCGTGACGGTTCTGTTGTCCTGGGCCGTCCGAGTACATGAGAATGATAAGTTGTCATGTGTTGATGGTTGTGTGTAACGCCTGTTAGAAAAAACAACGACAAAAACTATGTGCCATTCATTGCGAAGCGACGGGTGTTTAAAGACGAGGTGTTGATGTCCCTCATGTACGGGCGCCAGTTAGTCTTGGTGTGGGGCAGATATACAGCAACTGTTGCGGGCGAGAAGGACGACAGGGAACCCTATCCTGAGGTGTTACGCCCAGGCAGGCCACGCGTCACTAACCTAACCAAGCAACGTAAAATTTTTGTATTGAAATTTTGTCCGAAAGATGTACAGCGGACGTCGGTCCTTTGTATCTTGCCATCAATGTCGTGATGGATTATAATACACGTACAGAAATATTGAGATAATCCATCAGTAATGAAGTTCCACGTATGTTATCATTAATGGAAAGTGTTTATATCTCTGTTGCCAAACTCAGACTCGTCCAGGTGTCTCGTATATGAACCAAGAGGCATGTGGTTGAGGCATGTCCTTTGACGGCGAATATCAGACAGACTTACAATATTGTCAGACGAGAAGATTTATTCTTCGATATTTTTCCTCATGACGTAACTTGAATGAGGTAATACATGATGACGTGTTGTTCATATAGTGTTTTGCTCCTTTGTTGTTCTTTGTTTATATGTTTTGTTTTGTCAGTTCTAATATTTTGTGGGCTACAGTTGTATTTCTCTTGTTTTGTAGTGTAGTGTGTATTGAATGTATTTGATGTTTAAGATGCAGCTGTGGTCAACAAACTAAACTAACTAAACTAAACTGTAGATTGCGTGTCATGACCTGGCAGACACACATCCATTGAGTTCTGAGGACTCGTGGATGTTTGTCTGTCTCACTTCATGACGTAATTTGAACACGTTGTTGACACCTTCAGTCAACCCAGTATTTCAGTCAACTCCGGGTATTTCAGACACGTATGTACGGCAGCCAACACCAGTGTCACAACCACGTTAGGCACGTCTGTACGTGGGACCGACACACCCACACATAGATAGCTGGCACACGTGCTTAGAACAGCCCGGACGTTGGTGTATATAGAGAGCTGCCTGGACCAAATGTAGAGCCATAGTCTGCACTTTCAGGTGCTACATACAGTTCATAGCCACTAAGTATATACGAGGCTCACCATTATATAAATCTGTAGCTTTACCAGAACGTCTGAGGCGCACGGTAGCGTCCTCACAGAGCCGTCCCTCTCGTAGATCCTGTAAATTAGGCCACAGAGCTGGCGGACTCAGAGGTAGAGCTTCTTGATGAGGGGCCCGTGGACGGGCTTGGGTGCCTGGGTGTGGGCCATGCCGTAGGTGGTCCGCAGGCGCAGATGGTCCGGGTACTGGTCCTGGCCGTACCCGGGGCGGTTGCAGAAGGGTGAGCTGAGGGTGTTGATGGGCCAGTAGCGAGGTGGGTCGTGGCGCGAGCGCAGCCGCGCGTTGTAACGGTCGCTCTGCCGCGTGTACCTGGGGGGTGGGTGGTGGGGGGAGGTCTGGTTTATATAACTACAGTAGCGATGTATTCTAACTTGTGGCATTTAATTAAAGATTCTTAAAATGCAAAATACAGAAATAGATGAAATAAAAGCGATAATGATTCAAATATGTTTATGAAAAATATTACTTATGAGAACCAGTATTGCTAGTTATGATAATGCAAGGATTATTTAGTTATCCCTATTATTATGTTGAAGTTAATGTGTTGAGGAATTCAAAATGCTAAATGTGGTTCAGATCATGTCATCACAGCTGTGTTGCAGTCATTAAGACAACTGTTAAAAGTTAAGAATATTTTAGTTTGAGATGCTCCAATCCTGTGATCAGATGAAATTCAGTAATTTGCCAAATTACATTAATTATATGTAAATGAATTATCTAGAAATACTATCATTAATTAGATTATAATTCTCTTGCTTGAATTCCACTTGTAGAAATGACAGTCTTTGTGAGCGCCATCATAACACCTTGCAACACTGCCCCACCTGCATGCAATACTGTCTTACTGGCCTCTCGTAACACTACATTTGGCTTCATCGGTGAAGCTTCGGGGATCTTCCAACCCTCCAGGTTAGGATCAATACCGTAGCTTGATGGTCTGATGAGTCAGGAACTGGTATGGATGTTAATAGTAGTAGGGAAGTTTGGAATTTAACTGCATAGTGTTTAAATCTCTTAACCTGACGGTCCTCCAACACCTCTTGTTTATACACTTGGTGCTTCTACTCTACCTCCACCCACTACGCCAGTCGTGCAGTTACTGCCAATGACCAGCCTACTGACTAACTGCTTCCCGAACTGTACTGTGACCTGGTAACGTTTACACGACCCCTGATCCACTTCCAATGCTTGGTGCCAATCCTTTAAGACCAGAGTTCGCTGGTCATAACTTGTCACTTTACTGGTCTTATGATTCTCCTCCCCACTGTGTGTGTACCTGTCACTCTTCACCATCTACTTGGCTGTACTTAAGAAGCCTCACTTACTTGACCACTTACATCGTCTTAGATCGTCACCACCTACTTAACTACATCCACAGGTTGTCACTTCCCTCCTAACTACCTGCACAAGTCGTCACAACCCACTTAACTACCTGCACAAGTCGTCAGTACCCTCCTAACTAACTACCTGCTCAAATCGTCACCACCTACTTAACTACCCCCACAAGTCGTCATCAGTCACACCATACAACACCATTGCTTATCTAACTTCCCAAGTACTATCACAGGTCATTACGTCCGATCCAATCCTCAAACAAAAGGTTAATAACCCACACCTACTGCAGAGAAACTCTTATGATCCACCTAATTATCTGTACAGGTTGGTAGGTGGGAGGATAGCTGTGAGGGGGGTGGGGGGTGAGGGGGGAGGCGTTCCTGTATTTGTCACCGTTCATTGAGCCATCATCAGATGTCCTCACAACCCGCTTACCTACCATTCTAAAATCATTATTACCCACTTGATCAATACCCCAAATGGTTACAACCCCCTTAACTACCTCTCCAAATTACTACCCACCCTCACAACTACTACTATACGTGTTGTCAACACCCACTTTGGCTTGTTGGCGTTGGAGTTGTGTTGGACCTTGCCAGCTTTGAAGGCCGGCTTGTAGTCTGAGGGTCCCTGGAATTTCTTGGGCGGGTCTTCCATGGCCCGCACCTCGCACGCCAGACAGTTCCTGGACCTCATGTGTCCAGGGTGGTTGTGCCGCACCTGCGGAGGGGGACGACTAGGTGAGATAATGGTAAGACCACAAACTGTGTGCGGCCCATGGAACGCTGCTGGCCTTACTCAGACTAGCTAACCTGGCCAGAGTTAACATCTGTCTCTTGTGTAGACCAGACATCTGTCTGTTGATCCTGTTCACAATTGATCTGTTAATCGCACATCCCCTTTTCTATTGTTTTTTTCTTCAGTCCCTCCCCCCCTCCCTTTTTTTCGCCAAAGGTTTGGCTTCAGTGAGAGTTTCTGGTGACGAATTGCGTCCACAAGAAGATGAACCAGGACAATTAACCACGAGGTAGGGACACAGCCCATACTGACACAGTTAACCACGAGGTAGGGACACAGCCCACACTGACACAGTTAACCACGAGGTAGGGACACAGCCCACACTGACACAGTTAACCAAGAGGTAGGGACACAGCCCATACTGACACAGTTAACCAGGCGTTACATTTACTGATCATGACCATTGCTTGTGTCTCGGGCATGTACGATAACAGACGAGGTCACGACGGTATAACCCCACTCTGTGATGCTCTTGACCTCTGAAAGGTTAGGTCAGAGGTCAGGCTGTGACACCGTAGGGTTGTTCCTTCGTTTTCAAGGACTTCAAGCAATGTGCTTGGTTATGTGGGAGCGCACACAGTGTGAGGCAAGACACTAGTTTTGTGCTTGAGCCATTGACAGCATAGCGAGGACACAAATGTTGAGACTTGTGACACCATCTAGAAAGAGAAGGGATTGTGTGTGCGTCGGAGTGTTGGCAGCTGGCACAGTGATTCTGAAATATTCCTCACACCAAGATAAATGTTGACCGGAGAAAAATGAGAATATCTTGTCATAAATGAAAAATGTCAAAATCTGAAATTAGAAATAGACAATTTTTGAAATCGTTATTCTAACTAGGGACAACGATAGACATAAGGATTTAATGAAAGACAGGGAGATAGGGACAACAGACAGTGGGGCAGGATAGGCACATATAATGGCTGATTGATCACGAAATTAAGAAAAGATATATACAAGTTTCCTGTGATATTTTTCAGCTAAGTTAGACTAGTGTCTCGCTACAGTCAACAGCTCTTCACGTAAACAAGAGACAATGTTGTCGTGTGGGTCAGCAGACGAGCAGTGTGGTCGTGTGGGTCAGCAGACGAGCAGTGTGGTCGTGTGGGTCAGCAGACGAGCATTGTGGTCGTGTGGGTCAGCAGACGAGCGTTGACAGAGTTCATGCAACATCGGCGATTCTATCAGGCACATGTGTGACAAGCAGACCTCAGCACCTGCTGTGTCGACTTACCTTGGCTTCAGCAGGGGGAGCGGCGCCGCCGTTGGTCTGGTCGTCACCGGAGGGCTTCACTGTCGCCTGGCTGGCCTGCTCCTCCGTCTGCGTCGCTGCCACAACTTGATGCTTCTCCGCCGACACGCTCCTGGCGGTGTGCGTGCCTCTGCCCGTGTCCCGCAGAGGCACTGTGTGGAACACAGAGTCCATGGTCTCCATGATGGCTAGGGGATCCCTGAGCTGCGGTTCCGCCGCCTTCTTCGTCGCAGGTCGAGGACTTGCAGGCACGGTTTCCTTCCGCGACCCTCGAGCCTCCGCGCTTCTGCCAGAGTCCCGGGACGACTTGGGTGTGCGTTGTCCTACGCTGGGAGAGGCTACCCTAGACTTAGGTGTCACTTTAGGGCTCTCCTCAGCCAGTCTCTGGGAATCTATTGAGATCCTCCGGCTTCCGTTCTTGCTGTCAGGCGTGGCACTACCGGGCTTGAGGGGCAGCTTGATGCCGCTGTTTCTGCCCGAGTTCGTCCTCGAGCCCACTGAAGGCAGGCTGGCCCGTGAGTCGCGGGACTTGGGAGTGCCGTAGCCAGACTCGGGCTCTGGGGACCGCTTCTGTGACGGAGACGGCGCTGCTTTGTTGTCGTTCATCTCGAGGTGTTCCAGTTTCGATGCCAGTTCGCGCGTGTCTGGACCGTCGTTCCATGCCGTCTTAGGGACGTGGACGCCAGAGTCGACGGAACTGACGGATCGTGGAGAGGGAGGCTCCCGCGTCTTGCTCTTCTTGAGAGAGACGACTTCGATGGCCTCGTCCTCGTCCTCTTCTCTTTCCTCCATGATGTCACTTCCCTTAAGGTCCCATTTGAGGGCGAACTCGATCTCGGGAACTTTTCGTATGATCTTGGCGGTTTTTGGTCGTTTCGGCAGTAATGGCGGCTTGGTGGAAGGAGCAGGTGAGGGAGCAGTGTTGGGTCGGAGGACCACATACTTGGTGCAGTTGGTGGGTGCCGGGTGGTCCACCAGCCGGATGGCTAGGGCGCGCGACCCCGTGAGCTCCGTCAGCTCTTCCTCCGGCCGGCGAGGCAGTAAGGCGTCTTCTACCGTGTCTGCTGGAAGGTTGGCCACCTCCTTCAGGATCCTCTCTTGGCCAGGGGTTGAGGCAGCAGAGGACGTGCGAGACCCGGCCGCCGACGACTTACGGGAATTCCTGCAATACAAAGGGTATCTGTAGACACTGTAGGAGGATTAGATAAGCAGGATGTGTGAGGAGGGAGGGAAAAAAGCCTTCACCTTGCGTGATCTCCAGTGTTTTGAGAGGTACGATGTTAGGTCGTGGGTACCTCACGAGTTGTTCCTGAAGTCAACGGTCAGTTGTTTCCTGAAACTTGTAAATACCAGTGTATAGTGTGATCACGGCGGTGACCCAAGGGAAGGTTTTGCCTGGTTTTTGACGCAAATTATATATTTATATTGCGACCCTCGGGGAAGGTGACATATTGTTTGACATCCACAAAAACATTCTGAATTATAGACAAACAAATTAAAGTTACATGGTCTTATTACTGGATGATAACTGCAGTGAACTACCTCGATGGAGTTAACAACCTTGACATGGAACAACTCTCTTGTAGTAGGGAGGAACTGATCACCTGGAGGTCATCAGTGAACTATGAACAAACAAATCGGGAAAGATAAGGTATGGAAGTGTGAGAGAAGCTTACTGAAGGAGTAGGAAACGAAATAATGGTTGAGGGACAGAGAAGGAAGGATAAGAGACGGAGCAGTGTAAGTGTAAAGTCCCCCCACACACCAGGCCAGCGTATTTTTTACCTGACGGAGGCGACGGTGACGTTGTTATGTTTAGCGTTTCTCCTGAAGGATGCGGGGGTGATGGTGCCGGAGCGGCTGTCGCTGTCACGCGGGCTGAGGGCGTCCTCAGGCCGCGCCCCAGGGACCAGAAGCCCCTCTCCAGTCACCTGCAGACCTGCCCCTTCACCGCCGCCACCAGAGTCCTCCTGCAGGAGCGATATTATACTGGTTAGCAGGGGGCGGCCTGGCTGAGTCAGGCGGGATGACGTAGGTGGAACCCGCGTCTCAGTCGTTCTTGAGCACGGCGGTACGACCCTAGGGTGTGATTCCAGGGTCGTACAGTCGTGACCAAGAGGTTGATATACGATGACCGGCACAGGGATCAACAATCAGGTTATGTGTCAGGAAAGGTACTTACCCACGACTCTCTCTCTGTCTCCCTGTCTCTCTCTCTCTCTCTCTCTCTCCCAGATAGCTGGTTTTGTATCATTCTTTCTGAATTGTTTTAGTTGTCTAATATCTCTACCATAGGTGGGGAGGTTCAAGGATTGCCTCGACGTTTCGATTTGAATCCATCAATTAATCTCTAGGAACGTGTGGAAAGGTCAGTGGAGCAGCTGAGAATGACTGGGTAGCTGGGCCAGGCTGTGTAATACCAGTAGGCGGACGTGCATGTAGCGCTGTCCTCTTAGTGGTCTGTCTTGGCCCAGGTCTGTTTGTTGTTCCTTGATGATAATTAATGGTTCGTCGATGTGTAGGTGTCTTGTTTCATGTTCACGAGGAAGAATCCTTGTAGATGTAACAATCGTCTCTCGAGTTCACGAGGAAGTATCCTTGTAGATGTAACAATCATCTCTCGTGTTCACGGGGAAGTATCCTTGTAGATGTAACAACCATCTCTCGTGTTCACGAGGAAGTATCCTTGTAGATGTAACAATCGTCTCTCGTGTTCACGAGGAAGTATCCTTGTAGATGTAACAATCGTCTCTCATGTTCACGGGGAAGTATCCTTGTAGATGTAACAATCGTCTCTCGTGTAAGGGCAGTGTTGTGCTTCTTGGTGACATGTAGTATGATGGAGCCTTCTTGTAGGTGTAGGGTCAGTCTTGTAGATGGTGCACTACAGGTTGTGTTTCCCACGTACGTAGGTCATGTTAGTAAGGAACTCGCTCTCCTTGTTGACACTTGAATTCATGAACAACGTTGGGTTATTATATGTGTCTTGTTGTTTGTACAGCTGGTTGTATATGTGTCTTGTTGATTGTACAGCTGGTTGTATATGTGTCTTTTTGTACAGCTGGTTGTATATGTGTCTTGTTTTTGTACAGCTGGTTGTGTGTCTTGTTTGTACAGCTGGTTTTATGTCTTGTTGATTGTACAGCTGGTTGTATATGTGTCTTGTTTGTACAGCTGGTTGTCCATGATGAGGTTACTTGCTTTTATGTTTCTGTTGTAGATGACGAGCTTGATATTATCATCTTATGTTGTGTGGCTCATGTTATGGAGACGATGTCTCGTAGTACGTGTTTATGTCTTGTACATTGTTGACGTCTGGTTGTAGTAATGTATATTGTTGTGTTGTGTTGGTTGTAGTTTCTGCCACTTTAAGATTGTTTTGTAGGATTTTTGTTTTTTAGTTTGTCGAAGTCTGAGATCTTGTGTCCGTTGCTGATGTGGATCTGCTTAATGCGCTGCGTTTCTTTGCAGAAGAAATGTCAGTTTGATGCAGTCTTGTGTGCTCGGTGTAACATAGCGTTGGTGGCTCCAGTTTTATATCGTTGTAGACATTTACTAGTATTGCAAGTGAGCATCAGCCGAGGTGGGTGGCTCTCTTATGAATGGAGGTGACGTAGCCATCAGTGTTGCTGTCCATCATGACATGTAAGGAAGGCATCTTGTTGGTCACCCTCGGTTCAGGAGTGAATTTCAGAAGCGAGTTCTCTTCTGTCATAGTGTGGTTGAGCACTGGTGTTTCCTTCCTGACGACTACACATGTTTATATTTAGATAATTCAAACTTGATCATTATGTGAGCAAACGTGGTTCACAAATATTCAAGAAACTTTGTAAATATCAGACATCAGACTTGGGGAAAATACAACAGAAAGCAAGGCAAGAGACATCAATATAAACAATGTGAAATGCCAGCGAAAATGATGAGTTTGGCACAAACTATAAAGTTTCATGATGGAGAAAAGAGTTGATATAGATGGAATACATTACAGTAGGTACAGTGCACAGGGGTGCGGGGGGACTGTACCACCTGAGTGTACACTTGTTGTGACTCACGTCTTCATCATCGTCGGTGTCCGGTGTGGCTGGTCTGGGGTGGTCCGTCTGCTGCCGCCGCTGCCGCTCACCAACTTGTGGGTCTGGAGGAGGAGGAGACGAAGACCGTTAGTAAGCCTGGTGGCCAGCGAGAGGCTGCCAGATACCACCAGTACAGTGTCTACATCTCTAGATTACAACAGACACAAGACTTTCAGAACACAAGAGCTTGTGATCAGTGGAATCCTAGCGAATCAGACAACAGTAAATATATTCCGTACAGTTTGAACTGCTGAGGTGGGTGATGAGTCAGGAATTTTGAAATATATACAGAATTTTTTATGTTACCACTGAGGGATGCATGTGCATCTCAACATATCAAACAATGAACCACATACATGGATTCCTTTTTCTTCCACACACACACACACACACACACACTCTTACTGGGAAAGATCTGGAAAAAAAAAAGGTTTCTTATGGTTTATGGTTGTAAATTTCCAGGAGTTGCATGGTAGGTGGACACAGCGTCCAGCCATATTAACCTGAGGAGGATCATCTGGCAGTATGGACGCAGTTATGAGAGGTTAGGTGGTCTCATCAAGTTAGTTGGGTGAGTTAGGGTTAGTTAGGTGTGATGACGTCATGGCGACAACAAAATTCCATGTACAACAGGTTGTTTGTTGGTTGTTTGGGCTTGAGGCCTATTGCTTACCAGGGTCATTAAGGCCATTAACGTCAAGCCACATCCAAACACGGAAACTATTGTAACACCTTCAGGTGTTAAGGATGATGCTAAGATCACACACACACACACACACACACACACACACACACACACACACACACGGTCAAAGGAAGCATTATCGGGAGTTTTCCCAAGATCTTTTAGAGTATCTTTTAGACTTTCATTGTTATATTTTGTATCAAAAGTTTCTCCTTGTTTTTTAGATCACAAAATACTCTGAACTATTACCTTCAATATTTAGCATTTTTCTTGTAATGGATTTGATTATCCATCCCGATGTAAAGCCTAGTTTCCATGCTCAATACGAATCAAGTTGAAATGATATTTGAAGGCCATTAATACAGGAGTTTCCAAGTGTATAGCAGTCCTCAGGGATTCAGCATTCTTCTGGATACAGTAATTTCAAGGGTACAGTAGTCTCCTGCTGTGCATTAGTCTCCCAGGGTACAGTAGTCTCCCGGGGTACAGTAGTCTACCAAGGTACAGTAGTCTCCCAGGGTACAGTAGTCTCCCGGGGTACAGTAGTCTCCCAGGGCACAGTAGTCTCCCAGGGTACAGTAGTCTTCCGGGGTACAGTAGTCTCCCTGGGTACAGTAGTCTCCCAGGGTACAGTAGTCTTCCGGGGTACAGTAGTCTCCCAGGGTACAGTAGTCTCCCAGGGTACAGTAGTCTCCCGGGGTACAGTAGTCTTCCGGGGTACAGTAGTCTCCCGGGGTACAGTAGTCTCCCAGGGTACAGTAGTCTCCCGGGGTACAGTAGTCTTCCAGGGTACAGTAGTCTCCCGGGTGCAGTAGTCTCCCACGGTACAGTAGTCTCCCAGGGTACAGTAGTCTCCCGGGGTACAGTAGTGTCGTGATCAGACGCCGTTTTCTGTCTCGTCGCCATCGCCTGATATGTGGTGAGACGTTTTCTGTTGCAGGATTGTATTGTTTCCGTTGGTAGTAATGGTTGTGTCAGTAGTGGGTTGTATGTTTGTCTTATAATGACATCCACATATATATCTTATCCCACTGTGTCTCTCTGGCGGTCATTACAGACGAGTCTTGCTGTGAACCACTGTGATTCTAGGGAACACATGAACCAAATACATTTGTTGATGGTGGGACTTGGGATCATAGATAGTCCCAGCTGCTCAAGATCATCCCAGACCAGTGTTAGTACTCGGGAGAAACAGTTCCTTCTAGTTATTGTTTCCCGCCCATTTCCGTCATGAAAATACACAGTGTTGTTATAACGTATATACGTTATTCATGCGGGTAAGTGAAGAATATATAAAGATTAATTTCTTGTTATTTTTTCTTCGTTTTACCATAAATATAACTTGTGATAATGTTATATTTTTCTCATCGTATTCCTGTACCGTGAAACACATGATGTTGATGATGTCAGGATAATGTCATGTTGGAGACATAACATACATTATCAGTACACAGTTCTGGTAACACTAGCTGCTGTACCAGGTGTAAGTGTTCAGTACACAGTTCTGGTAACACTAGCTGCTGTACCAGGTGTAAGTGTTCAGTACACAGTTCTGGTAACACTAGCTG
>JAUUDZ010196235.1:0-10592 GCA_032361705.1 Panulirus versicolor | reverse complement strand
CCCCCCCCCCCCCCCCCCCCCCGAAGCCCCGCCCAGGTGTCGAGGGGACTGGAAAGAAAACTTTTAAGTATATCTTGATCGTTGGCCTGAAGGAAAGGGGTCTTTGGAGTTAAAGAATTTGAGAGAGATTCCTTGTGGGATTTTAGGGAGTGTTGTGAGGTCTAGGGTCATGGCGTGTTAGTCGTCTTGGTAAGGGAGGGGATGATGGCGTATCAGCAACATTATTATCTACAGTTGGTCAACATGTTCCTGGGTGTGGTTTGACCTGATCCACTAACTGTTACAGAAGACAGTGGTGTAGTTGTGTGGCAGGTCAGTGGTCCAAGAGAGACAGCGTCACGTATATTCAACCGTCAGTTTAGAAAATGGTTCATTGCCTGGTGAGGTGATCTTAAAAAAAAACAAACTTATTATTTCGTGAGAACATTGCATGTATGACGGAAGACTTGCCCGTACGCACACACATGAAAACGATATTTCAGATAACATCTGGAACGATAATCATGAAGCTTGTGAATATTCTGACTTTGACGCTAACATCTGGAACGATAATCATGAAGCTTGTGAATATTCTGACTTTGACACTATGTTCATCATCACTGACCTTCCTGTGACCAGAGGCCGTGCGAGCCGTTGGCGGAGAAGAGCTCGGCGTGTTGGCCGTCCACCACCTCCACCGTGGCTGGGTAAGTCACGTCGATCATGTCCATACGGCTCTCCTCACCTGCCACAACACTCGACTCAGGCAAGGCACACGTCAACAGATGTGTGTGTGTGTGTGTGTGTGTGTGTGTGAGTGTGTGTGTGTGTGTCCTAACCATGGCAGTAGAAATGGTCTTTTATCGACACACTGTCCATGTTAGTTCTTGACGCTGGCGGCCCAGCAGCCCCTCACCTGGTATCGACATACTGACACACTCACGTTCCTCACCTCCTGTCTTACTTGGGAGTCAGTCTTTCACTTTTATTGTTTATCTACTTCACTATCATCTCCCTCGTTCCTTCATGATATTTCTTGTCTTGAACCATCTTAGATGATAATAAAAAAAAACCTACCCCTACCATGTTATTCACATAATCTGAAACAACTTGTACCCGACCTTCTCAGCCCACATTGTTATAACCCTGGAATTACCGTACGTATATCGCAAGTGATTATCTTGTGTTATATGTGTATAATGAATCAACATTTCATGTCACTCACCTTTAACGAAAATTCCCACACCTTGTCTCGTATGGTCATCTGTACCATACAACCTTCCTCGTATGACCATCTGTACCATACAACCTTCCTCGTATGACCATCTGTACCATACAACCTTCCTCGTATGGCCATCTGTACTATACAACCTTCCTCGTATGGTCATCTGTACCATACAACCTTCCTCGTATGACCATCTGTACAATACAACTTTCCTCGTACGATCATCTGTACCAAATAATTAGCCTCATCAATTCGTTTCGTTAAGGCGTCGCTGCAGAGTGCGATAATCTCGTGGTAACACTGATGTTATTATTCACGTAAAGAATATTTCAGTAGCAGACAATGGACGGCTTGCCTCCGTGTCATGTCGTCTGGCCATTACTCTTGCCGGGGTGATGAATGGCTTCATTTACTTCTTGATAGGTCATTTCCTGGCAGACTGATTTATTCCTAATTATAAGAAGACTCCCGCCCCTACCAGGGTCTGCCTGGACGAAGAGATGCCATCGTGTGTCGTCGTCTGACATACTGTTCTCACTGTGTTGTTCAAGCAATGATTTCTGCAGGAGATGTTCTGTTTGACAACTACTTCACCATAATAGTATCTGGTAATTAGTCATCAAAAGTCTTACCTTAACCACATCTAGGTTGTAAGTCATTAAAATGTAAGACATGAGGCATGTGCGACAGAGTGAGAGGAAAGTAAGGAAATAACACGACGTAAATACCTCTTCGCCAGCTTTGTCATTTACATTTTAACATAACTGTAGAAAATCTTGATACGTGGGACATGAAAGAGTCGGCTCCTGTGTTAGGTGTAAGCCATGTGATATTGTAAACAGAAGATAAAACGGTACGACTTGTGGTGAGGCACAGTAAACACAAGTCCCAGAGTGCCCAGAGAGACACGACCAGGAGTGTTTCTCACCTTCCAGGAACTGGAAGTTATGGGAGGTGTCGTTCCAGGTGTACCACGCGCCAAAGCTGTGCACTGCCACGTAACACTCCGTCACCCGCTCGTTCTGTGGGGACGACAATATGGTGAGGGAGTCGGCCTTGTCATTCCAAGGGACAACATGTTAAAATCCTTCCCTGGGAGACAACATGGTAAGCCCTCAGCGTATCATGTGAGAGCCAACATGGTTGGTGTCCAACATGTTCCCTGAGGGACAACATGGCGAGGGAAGTCTCATCGCGTTTTCTAGGAATTAGTATGATGACGTACATCCCTAGAATAGTTTTACACGACTCTCGTAATCACGTATGATTCTCCTTCAACTTGTGTCTAAGTCACGAAGGATGTCAGTCGAACCTAATTCCTAAAAGCACGATACGACTGTGGGGGACCATCACCGTGAATACTTGTGCATGCCTAACGATGAGGAAAAACCGATCTATCTTTTTCTTTTCAGTAAAATGACTGCAGCCCTTGATCACGTGGCCCTCAGGACCCCCAGTCAATCTGTCAGTCAACGGCTGACTTACAGAAAGAGACACGTGGTCAGGGTGAAGCCTGAATTGTGGCTCCTCAGTCTTGCGTCCTGAACTTAACAGTCTGGTGTCGTGGGTTCTCTTGTGAGCCCCTGACACCAGAGACGCCTAACCTACCATCGGTCATTCGGGTCGGGTTATGAGAACAAAAGAGTAACTTGCTATCTAAGAAGAAGTCTGAACTAGTGTGAGGATCTGCTTACCCTGATCCTGATGGAGAAATGTTCCCAGTCGCCGACGTGGTTACCGAAGGACTGCAGGAAGCCCTCACACACCTCCCCGACCGGCAGGCCTGCGGGTACAACACATACACACACATCCAGCCAGGGGCAGAGACGGGCCACTCATGTGGAGGATGTAAAGGGACGGGCATGGTGAGGGAGGGAGCCGCCCGAGCTGACGGTAAGGCTTGTAGGGCTACTGACACTAAGGAAGGAGGAGAGAGGGTGGGAGGGCAACACTGGAAGGGACATAAACGAGAGGGAAGGAGGGGGAGTGGAAGAGAAAAATGGAGTGATAAAAAAGACGTGGATGACTGTAAGAGGAGAGGATGAGTGTACTGTGTAGTACGCAATTCTGTGTTACAGATCCAGGCACAGCATCCAGACACTCCTTCCTTATGTCATTAGAAAGTTAAAAGAAAATAGTAATTTCATGATAGATATACGGATAGATGGAACAAGCACCATTATACCATGCACAAGGATAGATACGGTACGTGACCTGTGTCTGACCTACCAACACACACGTCCTTGCCGTAGTTGTAGGGGTAGAAGGCCCGGTAGACGACGTCGACGGTGCCGCAGGCGTCCTGGTGGTCGCGGACGAACACGTAAGTGGGGACCGCCGTCTGGCTGACGTTGTGACCAGCGAACCAATCCAGTATACAATCTGCGCACTCTGTGGCGGGTCAGGGAGGAAGACATCATGTCTCGGTAACTGGTCATCTGATCCCTACATCGTCAGGGAGAGAGCAGAGGTCGGATGGTGTACATGACTGTAGTTACAGTGTGTCTCTATCAAGAGGTTACAGAGAAGGAGAAAGACTTCTCGTACATTGTAAATAATGGAGGTAAGAGCGGGAAGAATGACGTAACAGTGTGTGACAGGTGAACGTAAGTGACCTGTGTGGGGAGAGACTCGGACAACGCCTTGTGACCACACAGTCCGGTAACACACAAGAAGGATGGTCAAGTAACAGCAACTGCCTGACGTTAAAATGGCGACGGAAATATAGCCACTAACTGCTATATCATAGACGATGCCTACAGTGCCATAGCCACAATACTTTCTGTATCATAGCCGCTATCTGCTACGTCATGGGTCCCATCCGCTGTACTATAACAACTTTCAGTTATATCATAGCCACTAAGTGCTATACCGTGGGCACTACGTGCTATACCACAGCCACTACCAGCTATATCATAACCATTACTTGCTATAGAAGCGAGGGATAACAGAAGCTTCGTCTTGTATACTCCACCCACATATGTCAGGGGGGAGAAGACCTACCTACTCACCCAGATCCGGGACAGAGTTGAGGTGCATGTCGCTGGTCTCCGGTCCAGTCACCACAGAGTACCGGTCCGGGGAGGTCTGGACCACCGTCTCGTCGCTGGCCCGCACCTGACCGTTGATATAAACACAGGAAAAGGGGTTTAGTGAGGTGGTCAAACACAGGAACACATCGCTAACTTCTTTCCATCATTGACGTCATCAGCTCACACCCATCAACCGTCTTCAGCCACCCTCACAGCCAACAACAACCATCTACCGCGCCTGTATGAGTCTGATGTTCCCAGGTGATCCGTGTCCAGTGTACGGGGGTGATGGGTGTTCAGCGTAAGGGAAGGTGGTGATGGTTTTCGAGTCGGGTCACTTGAAGGATCAAGTCACCCAAAGAGCTAGGTCGCTCCAGGGGCCAAGTCGGCTCAGGGGCCAGACCAGCTGTACCGTTTCCAGGGCACGTCATGGGAAGTAAACATCTGCTGTTGTGTACCCGGTCTGCCCCCCCCCCCCCCCCCAAGTGTCATGTTTGACATATCAAACGGAGCCGACACCTAGACTATCATGCAGTAGTCCTGTCGTTTATCTTTTGCTGAGGGTACACCATGTGAGCTGGACTTAACACAAGGACTGGCACACCTACCATTATTACCCTTATTACTTATCTGTGATGATAAAGTGTGTGTGTGTGTGTGTGTGTGTGTGTGTGTGTGTAATTACCCTACCTATTTGTGTAGTACGGGTGGGGAGTTCCACGCTGGCGAGACCCCATTTCTTGAATTCTCTCCACTGTCATAAAACTAATCAGACCCGAGTATAATGCTCATGGTCACAGCTTGAACACTGACCTTATCCAACCTAGCCACTACCCTGATCACTGCTGGAATCGTATACAAGACACGATCACATCGGGAGGGTCTTCACATGCTAGGTTCACGCTGAGCAGAATGAGCTTCCAGTTGGTTCGAGTCTTCGCCATGTTCAGCTGGAGTATAATACCATTTTCCGAGTATTCTCCTCGCAATGTATAATATTAGACTCAGTTGTAGCAGTAGACGAGGAGCTTGACACTATAGTGGTTGGTAAAACGTTTCGTACGATTGATCACCGCGACATCATGTTTGAGGCAGATTTCTGTTGTGTATTGCTAGAACTGCTGGTCAACATGACAGTCGAGAAGTAAACACGAGATTGTAAGAGACAAATCATAATGATCTTTATGTTCTTATTGACGGGATAACCTGGGACGACAACCTCCGTGGGGTAGATGAGGACATACCATGGGAAGGGATCAGTGAGACCCTCAAAGTATTAGACAGAACGTGTGTGCCAAGGTGCCACAGAGTCATCCACAGCAAGTGCAAATAAACATATTTTCAAGCCATTCATCTTTCATTAACAACTCTAAACCTTCTCTTGCCTAAACACCTTAATCAACTGGCGGGTTTCATCTCGCATCTTTCATTCCATCCCACTCAAACGTCCCACACTATCCTTCAGTCTCGCCTCTCACAAACCCAACACGTCTAATTTTCCATTCGTAAAAGTATGTACAACTTCCATCCTCTTCCATTCATATTATTCACGTGTCATCCTTACGAGCCTGCAGCTCTTGCTGAAGGCGATGCAAGCACGCCATTGTCGTCTGATTCCACATACAACACGTTAAGGCAAGCTGAGAAAGATTTAAACCTACCTGTAGCGACCTCGATCTTACTGACACAATACTTCCCATTGATGGTGTTACTGTGATCTGTGGTAACACATACACAACTGTTAATTGTATACTGTATGAAGATGTGACATTAGATGCATAGGTAAGGTGTGATATCTCTCTCCCTCTCTGTTCTCAAAGTTCTTGTCACCATTACGTGGGTGAGTCGGTTCTGTACTGACCTGAATCCAGAGGATTCAGGTAGCGGGAATCCTCGCTCTCACACGGGGGTTTACTTACGTTACGATGAAAATGCCATCTTCCTAAACTTGTGACTTACCTCAATGTGTGACTTAAGTCACCTCGAGAGTTACCTCGACATGAGAGTTCTCTCCAACGTGTGACTTACCTCTGGAGGTGACTTACCTCAACATGCTGGAAATGGAAGTCGACGGAGGACGGCAAGAAGACCTCTTCTAGGTGCAGCCACACCAGGGGAGCCCAGGCCTCGATGATGGCCATCACTGTGGACCCACACGGTGCACGTGTAGGAGGAAGGACCTGTTATTATCACGGACCACACGGTGCACGTGTAGGAGGAAGGACCTGTTATCATCACGGACCACACGGTGCACGTGTAGAGGGAAGGACCTGTTATTATCACGGACCACACGGTGCACGTGTAGAGGAAAGGACCTGTTATTATCACGGACCACACGGTGCACGTGTAGAGGGGACCTACGTACTTTCGGTCGTCAGGTTTTGGTCTTCCTAAGTTACCATTTTCAGGTCAGGTCTTCAAATGTCATCCTTGATGACGGACGTGTCAGTAGACCTGCAGTACACACTCCCACCTCTCGTCATACTAGTCCTGTCTTACCTGTCAGGTTTATGACCTGGGACTATCATCAGGTCCAGATCATGACCATTTGACCTTCATTTTTTCTCGTAAGACCTGATATATAAGCACCAGAGAGCATCATGCACAAGTGTACGGTACCTCTGTCGTCCCGCATGAGGTCGGCCGGAGACCGTCTCGACACCAGAGGTTTGCCTTGAGGTATGCCGGCCACCGGCAGTGTCCCGCCTGCTGCTGTAGTACACCACCGGCAGTGTCCCGCCTGCTGCTGTAGTACACCACCGGCAGTGTCTCGCCTGCTGCTGTAGTACACCACCGGCAGTGTCGCGCCTGCTGCTGTAGTACACCACCGGCAGTGTCCCGCCTGCTGCTGTAGTACACCACCGGCAGTGTCGCGCCTGCTGCTGTAGTACACCACCGGCAGTGTCCCGCCTGATGCTGTAGTATACCACCGGCAGTGTCGCGCCTGCTGCTGTAGTACACCACCGGCAGCTGCACACCACTCCTGGCGGTCACCACTGAGCCGCCCGCATATGACCAGACCCTCAAAGCACAGCAGCGCGACCCGTGGGTATGATGGAAGAACCTCTTGACCTGACCCTCAAGGGTAAGGTCATCATACTCAAGGGTCACACCATTGTGCTCATAGGCAAGAGGTCGAAAGGTTTGGTCGTATCTTAAGTTATGGCTTTGGTCGAGATTACTTGATATCTATTTATTTCTTCATACATATTCGCCATTTCCCGCGTTAGCTAGGTAGCGTCAAGAACAGAGGACTGAGCTTTAGATGAAATAAATCCTCACTTGGCCCCCTTTTCTGTTCCTTCTTTTGGAAAAGTAAAATCTGAAGGGGAGGATTTCCAGGCCCCCGCTCCTACCCCTTTTAATCGTCTTCTGCGACACGCAGGGAATACGTGGGAAGTATTATTTCTCCCCTATCCCCAGGGATAATATATATAAAGATTGATAGATAGAGATACTGGCTACTCCTGCATATACTACAGATGATAGCACACCATGCTGGAGATGGATACCTGCTGGCGAGCCATTTTATTTTGAACAGTCGATTTAACATAGTGTAGCAGGCCAGCCAAGAGGACACCCTCAAGAAAGCCAGTCTGTCTCACTGTCAACCGAACAGTTAACGTCTGTGTGAACTTGAGACAAGACGAGGAGAGTAAGAGTCGCCACAGAACAAATCACTTTAGATTTTGTCACTGATACAACCGAGTAATTGTCCATTGTATATCACAGCACGACTGATGAAAGCAATGTGAGTACGTATGAGTGAGTATGTATTTGTCTCTGTCTGTTGCTGTATGTTTGCTCGTTTCTATAAATCCCTTGTATGGAGCTCCAGCAACACAGTGGAAGCTGGCCACGTCCCCAGGTCAAGAAGTGTCGTGATGTTGTATGTGTGTCACTGTGCGGGAAGTATAGGAGAGTTAAGGAGCAAAATGCTCAGTGTCTTCACAATAGAAGTTACATCTTTGGCATGACGAGCTCACTAATACACTGACACTGTATTTGTAGTGTTGTAGAAGGGGTCTGGTCGGGAGGGGTCTAGTGCTGCTGTTCCAGCACACTTGGGTGCCGAGAATATTGAAGCGAGATTGAAATAGAAGTTATTTTCCTTTTGTAATGTGTTGAGTGTTTATGGCTGCTTGTTTTGTGTGGTTTGCTTGTTTATGTTTGCTATGGACAAGGTGAGTGAGCAAGCAGGTGAAACAAAGTTTAGGATGGAGAGGATGAACTACCTGTAGTTACTGTAGTACTTACGTTTGTCCGGCATGGGCTTGCCAGGCGTTGCCAGAGTCCCTGACAACAAATTGGCCAACACTACCAACACTGTGACTGACGTCATCGTCCAGAATGGCAATGCCCCGCTCGTATAACACCTGTCTCTCTCGCTGGACTCCCCTGACCACCCTGATGGAGCGTCCTGGACCGCTTGGTTCTGGGGCAAGTGCCTTCAGGAGAGATAGAGCGGCTGCTTCCCTGCCCTGGCCAGTGTGTGACTACGACTGTGTTGCTGTGTAGGTGCTGGATGTACGGACAACGGTATGATAACACCTGTGTTTACTCTGTGTGGCCCTGAGTGGCTGTAGAAAGGGACGGCCATTATCACAACACCTGTTGGGTCACAGCGAGTACCTGCGTTAGTACACATGATATACGTCTCTATAGCTCAGGTCGGTCGCCTCAGCCCGAGGCGACATGCAGCTTTTGCAAGGAAAATCTTCAGAATTAAGTCCCCATCCCGACTTCTCCAGGGTGGCAGACTCGTCGCAGTGTGTTACTAAACGTACCTTGTGACATTCCTTCCTCTGTAGTCCCTACCAGTAACTTCTTCCTCAGGTACCCGACCAAAGCTGCACCTCTCCTCCCTCAGGTACAGTTGTTATGCCTTAATCACCAGCCTCAGAGGAGAGGAACATTTAAAACAAACCGTAAGTATAAAATATATTTTAACGTCATCATATAATTCGTTATATCGTATAAACTTAACACTATAACAACGGTAACTTACGTCTAACTCAGTTAATAACAGTGGAGTGTTATTTATCATGCAAAGTCTGATAGTTTTCCCCCTTTTCTTTCTCCCAGCTTGCCTGGTACCGCCTCAGCCAGGTAGCGTCAGGAGCATGTGACCGAGCCAATCAAAGACAAAAATCTTCACTTGGCTCCTTCTTCTATTCCTACTTTTAGAAAGTAACAGTATAGGAGGAGAGGATTTCCAGCCCTCCCGCTCCATCCCCTCTTAGTTGGCCTTCTACAACACGCAGGAGATACGTGGGTAGTATTCTTTCTCCCCTATCCCAAGGGATAATAAAAGTTTGATACTCTTGTGGCAAAACAGACGAGTGTAGTGAGGAGAACGATGAATCGTGTGTCTGGCAGCGGGATGGGGGCGTCGCCGCTGTAGAAGGGGCAGTATGGACACTGGTACGATCCACACACCTCGCAGATGTCAAGGGCTGCCAGGGGCGTGGCGTTGATCACCGTCGTCTCGAAATGCTCTGCGGGCAGAAGGTGGCGGATGAACTTACGAGTTCCCTGAGTGGCGTGACGGGTTAGTCCGCCAGGTGGCAGAGATAAGGAATGGTGAGGCGGGGGAGTAACAAGAGGTAGAGTACCACATTGAAGGTTAGAGTCCACATAGTATAGTTTGATCAGGGGTGCCACCAGACAACGCCAGCTTGTGCTTACACCGCGAGCGAAAAGCCCGCCTTCGGCAGAGCCGTGTCATCATCGTCTGCTCAAATGGAATCTGTCCAGTCGTCTCCAGGAAGGACTCTGGACTCCAACGAAGTTCATTATATCCCCCGGTATGGGACGTAGTGGACCAACGCAACTCCGGCAATAAAACCTGGACCCTTTCTAAAAGTGGTCTCTTAGGATGACTTGTACAACCTCAGTCATCAACTTCTGCAGTTTCTCACTCGAATCAGCCACCAGTGCTGTATCATCGGCGGACAACAACTGACTCACTTCCCAGGCCCTCTCATCCCCAACAGACTGCATACTCGCCCCTCTCCAAAACTCTTGCATTTACCTCCCTAACCACCCCATCCATAAACAAATTAAACAACCATGGAGACATCAGGCACCCCTGCCGCAAACCGACCTTCACTGGGAACCAATCACTCCCCTCTCTTCCTACTCGTACATATGCCTTACATCCTTGATAAAAACTTTTCACTGCTTCTAGCAATTTACCTCCCACACCATCTGCTCTTAAGACCTTCCACAAAGCATCTCTATCAACTAACATATGTCATCTCCAGATCCATAAATGCTACATACAAATCCATCTGTTTTTCCAAGTATTTCTCACACATTCTTCAAAGCAAACACCTGATCCACACATCCTCTAC